>PVIU01013198.1:0-56995 GCA_004026605.1 Ondatra zibethicus | reverse complement strand
ACAGCCAGAAGCAAAGAAACGATGATGGAGCCATCCCAATCCCTGAGCTAAATTACACTACAGAAACACAGTAACAAACAACAGCAGACACACAGACCAAGGGAATGGAACCCAAGACCCAGAGACAAGCCCACAGAGCCACACCTACCTGACTTTCCATAGGTGCTAAAGCATACTCTGAAGGAAACACAGCCTTTTCTAAACCACTAGAGGAAAATGACTTAGATTCTATCTCTCAACCAAGTATAAAAATAAAAATCAATTCAAAGACACTTAAGGAAATGTTCAACATCCTTAGTCATCAGAGAAATGCAAATCAAAACAACTCTGAGATTCCATCTTACACCTGTAAGAATGGCCAAGATCAAAAACACTGATGACAACTTATGCTGGAGAGGCTGTGGAGAAAAGGGAACACTTCTGCATTGCTGGTGGGAATGCAAGCTGGTTCAACCCCTATGGATGTCAGTGTGGCGATTTCTCAGAAAATTAGGAAACAACCTTCCTCAAGACCCAGTAATAGCACTTTTGGGTATATACCCAAAAGATGCTCAATCGTGCCACAAGGACGTGTGCTCAACTATGTTCATAGCAGCTTTATTTGTCATAGCCAGAAACTGGAAACAACCTAAATGCCCCTCGATCGAAGAATGGATAAAAAAAATGTGGCACATTTACACAATGGAGTACTACATAGCAGAAAAAAAATAACGACAGCCTAAATTTTGCAGGAAAATGGATGGAACTAGAAAGCATTATTTTGAGTGAGGTAACCCAAACACAGAAAGACAATTATCACATGTACTCACTCATAGGTGGTTTTTAAACATAAGGCAAAGAAAACCATCTTACAAACCACAATCCCAGAGAATTTAGACAACAATACAGACACTAAGAGAGACCTACATAGATATAATCTACGTGGGAAGTAGAAAGTATAAAAAGACAGGATCTCCTGAATAAATTGGGAGCAGGGTTGAGGGAGGGAGGGTGTGGCAGGGAGGGGAGCAGAGAAAAATTTTTTAAAAAATTTTAAAAAAATCAATTCAAAACAGATGACGGACTTTAATAGGACCTCAAACTTTGAACCTGAGAAGAAAACATAGGAATAGGACTTCAGTAGTCTAGAAAATTCCAGCAAGAACTGACAGATGGGATTGTATGAGACAAGAGTGCAGAGACGGCATGCAGAATGGAAGGAGCAATTTGCCATCTGACAGGCGGTTGGTATCCAGAATCTACAAAAACCACAAAAAGCTGAACACTGAAACCACATCCCATCAATAAACAGGCAAATGAACTGACCACACAAGTCTCTCAAAGGGAACTACATAGAGCCAATTAATACATTAACAAGTTTTCAGCAGCCTTAGCTATGAGGGAAATAACAAATACAAACTTCATTAAAAGTCTTATCTCACTCCAAAATGAGAGGCTACCCTTCAAACAATAACTAACACTAGTGGGAAGGAGACGCCTTACCCCACAGCTGGGGGAATGTAAACAGGTGCAGCCCCTAGGAAATCAGTATAGAGTCCTTAACACACCCAAATCAGAACTTCCATATGATCTTCCTACATCATTTCTGGGTATTTAGCTGGAGAAAATTAAGTATGGTTATGCAAGACTATGCACAACAGCCAAATCCATTAACAGATGAATGGATAAAGAAAATGTGGTAGCTAGGCAGTGGTGATGCACGCCTTTGATCCCAACACTTGGGAGGCAGAGGCAGGTGGATCTCTGTGAGTTTGAGGCCAGCCTGGTCTACAAGAGCTAGTTCCAGGACAGGCTCCAAAGCCACAGAGAAACCCTGTCTTGAAAAATAAGAACAATGAGAGAAGAAAGAAAATGTGGTATATGTGGTGAATGTAGATAATCAAGTTTTATTCAGCTATAAAAGATGAAATTCTGCCATCTACAGGAAAATGGATAGAACTGGAGTGCATCATGTTAAGTGAAATAAGCTAGACTCAGATGATTATCATGTTTCTCTTATATGCAGAATATGATCATGAGTGTATGTGTTTGTGTATGTGTGTGTATATATGAGGGGGAGTGGGAGGGGGAGGGTGGGAGGGAAAGAGGGAGAGAGGGAAGGGCGGGGAGGGAGAAAGATCCAGAAGAGACTAATTAGGTTTCAGGAAAGGAACAAGTGGCAAGTGAGCAAGGCAGAAGAAAGGATAATTAATGGCAGGAACACAAGCAAAGTACATACATGTGTAAAACAGGTTTAATGAAATCCATTATATTGTACGATTAGCTTTTTTAAAGTAAAAATGACACCATTAGGGAATAGGGAACATGTAGATATGTAATGGTCGGGTAAATCCATTCAAAGTACTTTATAAACACCTTTATGAAACACACTAGCTAGTGCACACTGCTAACACCATCTGTCAACATCTACCACTATAAAAGACAGACATACTCAGGGATGCACTGCCCAAGGAGCACTACAGATAAGCACACTGCTAGCACCGTCCATCAATGCCTACCATATGAGTAGCAGTCCATACATATGCCACATGGCAAAGGCATGACAAAGAACTAGAGAGCCACCATTATCCCAGGGGTTACTTATATAATATAGAGGAGCTTGTGGAACAAGAAGGGACTTCAAAGACACCAACACCATTCTCTGTCTTGGGCCTGAGAGTGGGGACTTGAAATTAAAAATTAAATTAAATCTTAGACTTCTTTAACTTGGGCATATATGTTAAAGGCAGTCAGCCTTCTGCTCTGATGTTTTTGTCATAAAAATTGAGAAGAGGAATGATTGATAAACCAACCTTTATCTGACAGACACCAGGAAAGTTTGATGAACTGATTCAATAGCAAGTAAAATTTCCTGGACTTTTAAACTGTGGCCCCATTTGTGAATTAAAAATAAAAAAGGAACCATGATACCAAGTGTAGTGGTTTGAATGAGAATGGCTCATATATTTGAATGTCTCATTCCCATTTGTTTGGGAAGGATCAGAACGTGTGGCTTTGTTGAAGAAGGAGTGTCACTAGGAAAGGTGGGTCACTAGGTTTCAGAAGCCCATATCAGGCCCAGTCTCTCCTCTCTCTCTGCTTGCAACTTTCAGATCAGATGTCAGCTCTCAGCTACTGCTCCAGCACCACGCCTGCGTGTCTGCTGCCATGTTCTCCACCACAATGATCGTGGACTCACCCTCTGAAACTGTACGCAAGCCCCCAAGTAAATGCTTTCTTCAATAAGCTAATTTGGTCATGGTGTCTCCTCATAGCAACAGAACCATAACTGAGACATCAAGTAAAGTGACAAGGAGCAAAACAGATGTGGGAAACATGTCAGCCTCAGCACTGCTAGGCTGTGGGAATTCCAGTGTCGCTATCCATTGCTCTAAGTGCACAGTATGGGAGAGGAAAACCAGTAAGAAGAATCAGGGCACAGTGAGAAGGAAGGAGCAGCTTCTCCCTGGCAGAGCCTGCAGACCAAGGACAGAGTAACAGCAAGGTGGTTCCCACACAGCAACTCAGCACAGTTCATAGTGACGCGGACAGTAAACATCAGATGAGGGCGGGAACACTGCAGCACAGTCGTGACAAGAAGGGAACAGGGGGCTGCTGCCAGGCCCCAGAGTCCTTTCAGTCACCTGGCAAGCACAGGTGCACCAGCAGATCAGGAGTCCGGTCAACAGGGGCTACAGAGCAGAGAACAGCACATGTCCCTAGCCCCCAACCCCACCCCAAGCACACAAGGCATATGGGGACCAGGATCTGGATCTAGGCATACTGCCACCTCCACTCATAAAGCTTTCGATGTCTGACAGAAGAGGCTGATGTTCCACTGGGACCTGAGTTCGAAAAACATCCCTTCTTTCCCAGTCACAGGAAGCTCATAGATCCACTCAGAGTTGTGGGTCAAAACCTGGGTTTCCCGGCCTATGTGGTTCACTACCCTGGGTCTGTTCAGGTGTAACAAGGTATCATGTCCCAGCAGCAACCTGGGAGCAGTCTCTTACTTCTTCTTCCTCAGGCTGCTCTAAGAAGCAAAGAACAGACAACAGGACGGCAGTGGAGGAAAGGCCCCTGAGCAAATATTGAACTTGCCAACATCTGCACTTGAATATGGATCTTTAACACACAGGACTAGCCGCAATAGCTAAGTGTCACAGGTCGTGTTAGATGGAGTTCATTCAACAAAATAGGCAGGAACTAAAAGTGAAAGGTGGCTAACTTTTCTTTCGAATAACAATATTGGAGTTTTGAGAGAAAAAAAAAAGCCTGATTTCAGGAAACACCCCCGAGCCCCACCAAGCTGCCATGTGAAATTCTGTTCTCAGGACGCTGCTTCATTTTCCCATCTATGTCCAGTGAAGTAACTCCATGTCACCAAACTAAGTCACTGGGTTACAAGCAGTACCATACTGCCAACTCATATGACTTCAAAGGGATGTGCCTGCTCTTCCTATCTGTGTCTTATTTTAAATCCCTGCTAGTGGGATGCAAATGTGAGCAAGAGCACCAAGCAGCTGCTTGGACGGCACAGTGGCAACCAGCCGTCTGACAAACAACTAGCTCTGAAAACACTAATCAACTTCTATCTCATGAAGCTACCATGTCAATAGATTTGCTGTCACCATGGATATAGCCCAACTTCCAAGGTGCCAGAAATCTAATTGGCTCCTGAAAACTGGCCAACACAAGACCCACCTTTCAGTGTTTCTCCTCAAGCCCCTGCTCCTCATGTCATATTCCCCAATGAAGTCACACTCAAATTATCCACAGTCACCCTTGGCAGCCTGGATAATCTGCCCTCCTCCCCCAGAGGTCTGCCTGTCCTACAGGCTGCACAGTCCCTGCTCAGCCCTGCCAACTGCTAAATACACACCTCATACCTCTGGAGGAGTCTCAGAGGCTGAGTAAAACTCACAGTCAGGGAGAGGCTGCAAAGCAAGTGGGCCAACGCCTGACCACAGAGCAATGGCGGTGACTCTGGACCACAGGTGAGACCAGAGGTCACAAGGCCAGCTCTATAAGCAATGTGCCAAGTTGTAGGGTGAAAACAGAATCACACAAAGACAAACCAAAGTCTATTTTCCATTTTTAAAGATAACCTTAAGTAAAGGAGAGGTGCATTAGCCTTGGTTCCAGACTCTGTAAGCACAGCACTGAGAAGGGCAATCAAAGAGAAGGGCCTCGGAGCAGCGCTCCTGTGCAAACTCAATTCTCCTTCTGTGCCCCACAATCTACAAGCACTTTTATTTCAGCAATGTTAGAATTTTTGAGTAGCTTTACTGAGCAGGCAAGAGATGTCCACAGTTCAAAATGCATTTACTGGGGGAAAATAAAGATGAAAAACAAAGTATTTCAGATAGTAAGTCTACTTTAAAGCAATACCACTTACTTTAGTAACAAAAATATAAAGGTTGGGAATAAATCTAATAAAGCACCTTTCATAAAGGTTTCCCTTGGTCTACTGGCCCAGGCCTTCAATCCCAGATACTTGATGGGATAAGGCCAAGAGGATCTGAAGTTCAGGGATATGCAAGAGTGAGTTCAAGGCTACTGTGGACAACTCATACAGACCTAGTATCAAAATAACAAATAAAAAATAGGGCTAGATTCCATTCAGAAATCAAACAGACTAAAAAGAAAACTGGCAAGGTGATTCTGAAAATAACATGAATGAGTAAAGAATAAAATAACCCAGTCAACTCAGAAGAGTAAGGGGGAGGCACTAGCGTCCTCATGGACACCTGCGAATGTGGCACAGACAGAACACTGCAGTGACAAGGCCAAGTTCCTGAACTGTCCCCACTGACTGACTACCTGCATATGCTGCTATCAGCTACAAATTAAACAAACAGTGGAGAAAGGAAAACTTTCAGATGAGAAGATGAAAGAAGACTTACAAGACAGATGTTGGGGGAAAAGATTACTTAAAGTAGGCATCGCATAATAACCTAAGGGGGCATCATATTCAACTCAGCAAGGCTAAGCACAGCCCATCAAATAACTGTCAAAAATTAGAATCCCAAATGTATAAAGATCACAAACTTATTTTTTTAATGGGTGAAAAAAAAGAAAGAGGGTGGTACAGACAGTAACAAGCATTTCCCAGAACAGAGGCATAGACGACACCCCTCTCTATGTGCATAGATGCTCTTTAGCCAGGGAACATGAAGCCAGGAGCACGATAAGAATATCCACCTGATGCACAGAGCTCGGGAGCCTGGCCATGCTCCAAGAACTGCCCAGGAATGGAAATCCAGACTTCCAGCACTGTAAGTGAGCATCACCTGCAGACCCCTCCAGGGTACTGATGTTATCATGAAGGCCTCAGAGAAATTCTCACAGGGGTTCACACACATAAATGGACATGAGGATTCTACCAACACTGTCCCAACAGCATAACATTAGGAAGTGCTCAGACATGGGTCCTGATTGCTACGCAAGTAGAAGAAAATACGAGTTGCAGAGACCGAATTACATAAAGAATGGCACACACAGCTCCAGACTCAACAAAAACACCACATTGTGTCTAGTGCTGAAGTCATAAAGTATGACAAATATAAGTCAGAGGTAGATAGTCACCCCTTTTTATGGGGGGTGGGGGCAGAGATGAAGCTGGGATAGCAGAACCATGAACATGGAGAAATAGCTTCTATGCTACCAGCTTCAAGCTCACAGAGGCAGTTGGTCAGCACTGGAGGGATTCTAACTCCTAAATTCAAGGACATAAGTTTCTGTTATAAATACTCATACACATATTACATATATTCTTTTGTATGAATCGTTACACAAGAATAACGTTCTGAAAACAATCAGTGGTTCACATGTCCACTAATTATGGACTTCTGGGGCTCCTGGATCAGGCCCCTCAAGTGCAGTGAGCAGCAGTCATGCAGAGAGACATCAGCAGAGACTCCCCAGCCAGCGCTCCTCTTACCTCCGTCACCTTGGGCTGAAGAATCAGCGCTTCGGGGCTCATCCGAGGGATGTCGATGTGGATCTGCAGATGCAGGAGAGACATATGCTTATCTTATAGGATGAGAGAAGTCCTGGATGACACATGCTACTTGTCCTTAACCTGCTCTGAGGACTGTCATGAGGCTCCTTCATAGGAGGTACCCAGAAGCACACTCCAACTGAGCAAGGCTCAACCGTCCTCAGGTGACAGGCACGGTGCATGGTTAGGAATAGAGTGGACCCTCAGCTCCACAGTAACATAAGCCAAAGCAATCAGTGAACATTAATTTTCAGCCCAACACTGAGCATGATTCAAGGACACAGACAGAGCCTAGGGTTTCAGCTGTGCAAGACTATCTGGAACACAGGCCATATTTTCCTCTATTGCACAATGTCCATGAGGAATCTAGGACACCTTAAAGGAAGAATCTGAATGTCATCTAACTAGATGCATGTGATCTGGACATAAACCTTCAGGAGCCAGTAAATATATAATAATCAAATGCAGAAAGGCAATAGTTTGGGGAACAGGGCAAGGTATTTCCCTACAGAAGGAGGCTATAGAGTGCCAGCCACAAGCCTAGGTACCACCCTCCAGAAGCATATAGAATGCCAGGCACAGGCTAAGGCACCACCCTCCAGAAAGAGGCTGTAGAATGCCAGTCACAGGTCGAGGTGCCACCTCTCAAAAGCAGACTAGAGAGTACCAGGAACAGCCCAAGGCGCCACCTGCCCACCATCACCAAAGGCAGATGAAGGTCGTCACTAACACATCTCAGCATCTATTCTGTAACCTGACTCGTTTCATGCTTTACCTCTGAGAAGGAACTCAGATGTTGCTGCTGGTAGCAAATTGCCATTAACTGCTTTCAAATGTTTATTGTTAGAAAATATTAAACTGCAAGCCTATCAGGTTCCTGATAGATGAAACATCCCCTACAAACCAGCTCCAAATCTCAGTACTGAGTGACATGTGGAAAAGAGAAAGACCCCACACATACCTGGCGATATGTGTCCTGGTGAACTTCATCATTCCTCGAGTTGTAATAATGCTCAATGAAAGCAAAGTATTCCTTTTGCTTTCTCTGCAGTGTAGCTGGTCTCCGTTCAACATTGGCAGGAAGATAACCCTGGAGGAGCAAAAGAAACACAGGCCTCCATGGTTACTGTGCATCAGGAGCGTGAAGAACAAGTGGTCACTTCCAGAATGACCCAGGCATATGGAAACCCATCTAACACAGAAGGGAGGACATTATGAAAAAGCTGCCCACACAGAACAAAGCAACAGGACAGCACACAGCACTAGTGTCGTCAACCAGGTCTAAATCATCACTCCTCGCATCCACCAAAAGTTATCTGATGGCACCTGGACTGTACGCTTTCCTAACACATAGTATGGAGATGCTAAAACCCCTCTCCACAGAGCTCATGTCCACAAGGAACTGGGAGCCTGTCTGGTCTCACACTCATACCATGCACACATACACACACATTGCATTTATGTGCTCAAAGCTGCTGTGTAGGTAATTGTGCATCTACTCTTTGAAGCCCCTGGGGCTTCTGACACTATGCAATACATAAAATGGACACATGTCCAGAAAGGAGTAGGTTGCTCCAGCAGCCATAAAGAGCTTGACATTTTATGTGTCTTCTTAATTGTTTTCTTGTTCTACATTTTAAATTAATCTTATGATATAATACATAAGGTATAATTTTGAAACCTTGTCAATTTTAAGCACAGGCCGGTGGCCTCAAGCAGAGCTTCAGGCAGTTGACTATTGTTCTCTGAAAGACAGAAGGAACTTCCCATAGCCCAAAATGATGGTGTCCTCTGCAACCCATTCCCACCATCCTACCTGGACCCTGGAAGCGCTAGTTTCTTACTAGGAATGACTGGGTTTGTTTGAGACTCTCCTAAAACAGACTCACTTAGAACCTAGGATTTTGTGCACACTGTCTTCTGAGATCAGTCACCTTTAGGTATGAGGCCGCATGGCACATATTAGGCCACGCACTTCAGGTAAGCTACTTACGAATGAACAAAGCTCAACGGGTATCCTTGCAGACTTTGGAAACAAGCATCTCTGATTTCTCAGGGCTGAATAGCAAGGGACAGAGATACTGCATCAGAATGTAGACAGAAGTTTCTAAGAAACTGTCAGATCTTTTCCAAACAGGTGATACCATTTCAATTCCAGCCAGCACTGACTGAGGCACACTAGATGGGTACATCATTCCTCTGGCCACAGAGACCTTGAGGCTCAGAGGTCAAGAAGAGATCCAAAGCCCAGAGCTTTTCTTTATTGCTTCTGTGAATCAAGATGAATATATGCAGTCTTAGCAGTGGCAGCAGCCATCCCATGGCCCCAGTGGTGAGGTACAAGCTGCCCTCCAGCCTTGCCGGCATGTGCTCACTCCAACCAAAGCTCCCACATGGGCCGTTCCCACTCCTCTGCAGCCATCTATCTGAACCAGAACACCGTCAGAATGTGTAGTTCCCAGGAGACTGTGAGCGACACAGCAAGGGGCAATGCTGAGGGACGAGCACAGATGCAGTCCACTTTCCGGTCAGGTCACTGCCTCCTCCCAGGGCTGCAGCTGAGGCCTGTGGGAAACATCCTTGTCCTCACCTGTGGAATGGTGCTGCTGGCGAGGCTGTTCTGTGATGAAGAAAGGTCTCTCACTTGGAGAAAGTCCCAGTTACTGATGTACAGTTTGTAGTGATATTTCATTTGAATTTTAATAAATAAAGCCTAAAGATTAGAGAGTAAAACAACCACACTGATAAACCTTACAGACCAGGCAGTGGTGGCTCACACTTTTAAACCTGGTAGCCACACTAGTTTGCCATAGAAACTCGGCAGTAGTGATGCACGCCTTTAATCCCAGCACTAGAGAGGAATATAAGACGGTAGGGGACAGGTTTGAGGCTCAGTCTCACTCTGAGGATTCCTGGAGGCAGGATCGCCATTTCAGACTGAGGTAGAGGTAAGAGCCAGTGGCTGGCTGCTTTGCTTTTCTTGTCTTCAGGTTGAACCCCGATATCTGTCTCTGGGTTTTTATTAGTTGTACTACAACAATGGATCCTTTTAGGGAGACACCCACTGCCCAACATTTAGGCTTATATGCTGCACTTTAAAATCACAGCCAGGTATAGCAGTGCACACCTTTAACTTCAGCATTTGGAAGGCAGAGGCAGGCGGAGTTCTGTGAGTTTGAGGCCAGCCTGATCTTCAGAGAAAATTCCAGGACAGCCAGAGCTACATAGTGAGACCCTGTCTCTAAAAACACAGAACATAAATAAACAAATAAAATCACAACCACATTCTCACTGTGATTAACTGTCACTCAACAACAGAAGCCGCCAACTGAACTCACACCTGCTTCTGTAAATGACATCTTGTTGGGACACACTGTGCCTGCATGTTGAATAATGTATGGCTGCTCTGTCACAGCGCCCACAGAACTCCATGGCTGCATGTGCTCCACATGCTGACATACATACTAGGGAGCATTACAAGAACGCCTGCCAGCCCCTGTTGAGATGCCATCCTGAAGGCAGCACAGCCACGCCATGTGTCTACACACATCTATATAGCCCGTCCCATTTCTAACAAAGACACTATTTCCAATCGTCAAGTGGAAACACACAACATCTGGTAATTTCCTAACATGAACTCCTCCTACGTGAGAGCTGTGAGCAACCCTAATTCCAATGCTTATTCCCAAGGAGTCCCCAGGAAGTGACCAATGACCCACCTGAGCAGCCCTGTTACACACGTCAAACATAACTCACAGGTGAACAAACTAGAAAATGCTCACTTGATAGCTTTCGAGGGAAAGGCTGGCAGCGCTCTGCTGACAAGAAAGCACAAGCAGCAGCCTTCCCTTCTCTTCCCTGCAGAAAGGAGACTACTACGACTCCAATGCAGTCGGCCTCACATACCAGGTGTTTCACCAACAGGGCCAGAACTAGCCCGAATGTCACCCACCTGGTAACACCTGTGGACATCCCAACAGAGCTCTTACTGCCAGGGACACAGGCCTGCCCCTGAGCTGAAGGCATAAAAGTATAAGGGTGAAGATATAGACAGATATTTCTTCATCCAGTTAAAAGCTTCCCCAGAGACAACCCATGCAGGCAGTAGGTTTTGTCCATACCTCCTTTCTCCTTGTAGCTATCTCAGTTCCAGTTCATATAAATTTAGAGAATAACAACTTCTTAAGATACATCTTGTTCATTGTCTGATAACTGCCCATCCACAGAGTCTCTAAGGAAGGTGCAGGCCCTGATGTGGGATTCCCCTCTGTATGCTATGGATATGTTTTATTGCCATTGGTTAATAAAGAAGCTGCTTTTGTCCAAAAGTTTAACAGAATATAGCCAGGCTGGAAAAGATATAGAGAGAATAGGAGGCCTCAGAGAGACACCATGTAGCCACTGCAGGAGACAGACACACTGGAACCTGACCGGTAAACCACAACCCTCGTGATAAAATATAAATTAATAAAAATGGGTTAATTTAAGACGGAAGAGCTATCTAGAAATAAGCATAAGCTACTGGCCAAGCAGTGTTTTAAATAATATAGTTTCTGTGTGATTATTTCGAGTCTGGGTGGCGAGGAAATGAGTATGCGGCCTCTGCTTATAGAATGGCATCCACAGTCTGGGGCATGGATCCAAATAAGACTTTAAAAAAAAAAAAGACTTTTAGGCCCACAAAAAAATGGGAGCCAAGCACAACTTCTTAGTAGCCACATTTTTTTCAGATAAGCTCTGTTTGCTGGCGGCAAACAGGAGCACTACAGCTCCTTTAAGACAAGTCTTCCTGATTCAGCGCTAGTAGCAAAAATACATGCGGTTTCCAAATGAGGGCTTCCTGGTTCATGCTAGTTGCATGAACAGCTCTGGCTCTTTCAGGAGGCCGAGCACTTAAATGGGATCTGTGAGCAATGTGTAACAAATTGTGTAATGGTAACAACATAGACCCTCTGCGACCGTGGAGCTGGGGCAATGTATACGGCTCTCAGAGGCAGTGAATAAGCCTCTGCCATGTTGGACTGAGAGGAGCAAGCAGGCAAGACCACAGAGTTGGTCCTAGTCACACCTGCTTAGCATTTTAAAGAAAAAAAGCACTCCTGGTCAAAAAATAATTACAGATAGGCAGGCAATAAAGACAAATTCAGATGGGAAAGACCCCTGACTGGGTCACAGTGTTGGATAAATGTACGTAGGCTTAAGAGAGAGAAGAAAAGGAATATAGACAGTTTTAAAAGAAGTAAATTGTTTTAAAAATAAATCAAAGTCTTTAAAGAGACAGAGTACAGACAGTCATAGATTAAAGGAGTAAAGAGAAATAAGCCACACAAAGATGGAATATATGCAGAGAGTCTAGATTATGTATATTATTGTGTTTTCTTTGAATTTTTTGACTGTGAATGAACTAAGTACAGAGAGACATTTCATTGTACAAGTTGCTAAGCTAAACCAACATATATACTTTAAAGGTATCCTGAGTTCAAAATTTGGGTCTAAGAATATGTTGCTTTGGAAAAGAGGTTCTGCTTTTGCTTCCACAAAGGATGAGAACCTGTGGATTCCTTCCAGACTAATGTGGCTCAATGGAAGAAGGCCCCCCTGAAAGATCCCTGAAAGGTCCCCAAAATTACTTCATCCAACAAAAAGCAGGAAGCAATTTGGAGAGAACAATGCCCAAATTCCCTAAATGATTGTTTATAAATGTTTGTTTACATTTAAAGGGGGAATATGATATAGAGATGAATATTTTAGATTGGTATGGATCTTGGTTTACTGATACAAATTTAAGGTCAATTTTGTTATATGTTTAAATATAACATTTTATATTTAAATCTCTTGTTTAAAGTATTGTGTTTGTGCAGTTCGTTTAAAAATATATTGTATAATTAAGAAATACAGGTTAATAGTCATCTATAATAGTCAAACTTGTAATCATGTTCGTTGTTTTCTAGAAGTACAGAGATATATTTCAGATTAAATAGGGATTCTTCAAATCTTTCAAAGTCCTTCAAAATATGGCATTTAAAATGTTTTAAGATCTTAGAACTTTTCATGACAATGAGACTCATCTGCTCCTAGCAGCACCAATCTACTTCAAGAGGATGATGGACATCGAAAAGGCTCATTATGAAGTTTGCTAGCCATTTGGGCAAGAAACTGCTTTTGCCTGGACTGCTTGATGTTATGCTGTATGAACTGGACATGCAGAACCCACAGAAAAATGACTGCTGAACTTGCCTAAAGAATATCAGGCAGTCCTTCAAGGTTCCTATTTCATGAAAGAGACTGCCAGACATTTTGCAGGACACAGAAGAACGTGACTGACAAACTGCCAATATAAGTGGAACTGTCTTTGAAATTTCCTGGTTCATGGAAAAGTCTGCCAGATACTATGGGCCTATAGGCTGAAGATGAGTGCCCCAATGTTACTGAAGAACTCTGGGTGACTGTCCAGGCAGCGAGATGTCTCTGTCAATTCTAGAGTTTTGGAAGTTGCTGACAATGCACTTACTATTAACTTAAGTAATATTATGCCCTTCTGAGGTCTTTGATGGAGTTGAAGAATAGTTATAATTATAAGTTTCTTAGTTATGATAAAAGATAAAGTAGATATAAATATTGCATCTCTAATTCTTGTTTGATAGCTGTTTTGTTATATATCATCTTGCCACATTAAAGTTAAAACCTTCCTTTTTATTTAGACAGAATAGGGGAGGTGATGTGGGATTCCCCTCTGTAGGCTATGAATATGTTCTATTGCCATTGGTTAATAAACAAGCTGCTTTCACCCAATGGCTTAATAGAATATAGCCAGACTGGAAAAGAAATAAAGGCAGAGTCAGAGAGACACCATGTAGCCACCGCAGGAGAAAGACATGCTGGAAACTTGCCAGTAAACCACAAGTCTTGTAGTAAAATATAAAATAATAGAAGTGGGTTAATTTAAGATGTAACAGCTAGCTAGAAATACACTTAAGCTATTGGCCAAATAGTATTGCAATCAATACAGTTTCTGTGTAATTATTTCGGATCTAGGCATCCGGAAACAAATGAGTGGCCTCCGCTTACAGCCCCAACCATGTACAGGACAACTCAGGGCTACTTTAGTCCTAGCCTCTTAGAGGTAGTCAATGTTTCTGCTTTCAGATAGGGAGAACGACTTGACAAACCTCAGGAATATGGTCAGACCCACAGGGATATAAGGTCAGACTTGAGTTAAAGCCTTCCCACCACATCAGAGGTGCTAGCTGAGCCCAACTCACAGAGAGCCTAGGGACAGTACACACTGAGACCTTCTCACACGCACACAGCAACACCTGTGTCCTCTGTCAATAAGGTAACTCTGGGGAGAAACCAGATTGCAGAGAGCTGTCTATGTGAGAGATACGTGCCCATCTTCCTCCACTCTCTGTCCTGATAACACTTATCTCTTCATTAAGACTTCAGAGACCGGAAAAGACCACTTTACCACAACAGCCCCTCAAACTCAGGATATGATCCCAGGTTGCGGGCCCCACCTGGCCTCGCCTCCTCCCCAGCCAGAGCACACATGTTCCTACCTCCCAATGTGACAGATTCTCTGCCTTCTAAGCAGCTAAACATGCCTCAAACATCATACCTCCTAGCCTCAGGGCCTCCTTCTGAACTCACTATTTCCTCTTCTGAGACCCACTAGCTCCAATCACAGGCCAGGCAACTCTTAACTTACCAGTCTGTAAATAAAGCTTGCAAAGAACACGGCTGTATGCAGCGCACACCAATTCCTTGGTTGCTTTAGCACAGAAAAGCAGGGTTGTGCAGCTGAAGCAAGCAGGTCTACAACACTGACCCAGCTGGCACCTAGGTATCAAGTCTGATAACTGCCATTCAGATGTCTGTGGCCAGTGGCAACCCTTTCACAATGCCACACCCTCTATGGTCTCCATTCTCCCTCTGCTGTCTCAGGTTCCAGGGTATTGCTTCTGCTACTGAACAGTCATCCCTCATCATTCATGTCAACCCGTTCTAGGGATTAAAGGGACTGACTATATGGTTTATACTGTACCCAACATGGCACTGAAAAAGTCAGAACAGACTACGTCCCCAAACACCTGCACAGACCTCTCTCAAATCCTAGCTCAAACATCATCTCTCAGTGAGGCCCACGAGGACCACATACATAAACAGTACCCAGACCTCTCTCTTCCCCTGCCCATCACCCTCAATCACCTCTGTCAACTTCTCCTACCCAACGTACTTTCCGCTCACAGATACCCCCAAGGGCTTAGAACATTGTTCCCCCCCATTACAGACACTCAGCAAATGTTGGATGGATGGATGATGTTGGCACCATACAACCCAAAGAAGGGTGAAACTGTCCTAGAGTCTGGGGGAGAGACTAAGTTAGCACAGTTTCCTGGCTTGGTTTGATTGTGACAGAGGATGGAAAACTAGACAGAGTCTGGAGGTGTACAGGAAGTAAGTCCAGGCAAAGACCAAAGCAGAGCCTGGCAGATGAAAGGCTTGGTGCCTCATCTAACAGCCAGAGTGAAGTTTCCTGCTCCCAGAATATAAACTTAATAAAACACAAATTCTAAAAGGCAAGAATGACATCATAAGAGGCCCACCCATTCTCCTGCCATTCCCTTCCTACAGGAAAAAACACATGTGCAAATGGAGGCCTCTTGATAATTAAGCAAGACTAGAAATTATGCAAATGAAATACATTCAAGTATGCAATGAATTTTAAATGACAGAACTACAGAAGACTTAATTGCTGTATTAGCATGCTATAAAAACACTAATCATAAATGTAAAACAATGCATGCAGATACTTAAATCCAAACTGTCCTGGTGACACAAAAATCAATGTGTTCCCTCCCACTGTGTTCATATGCAAACCGACCGCAACACACTGAAAGGAGATACATTGATACTGGAGTCTCACTGTCATTTTTAACCAATATACTCTCTAGTGTAAATGTTCAATGTTTAATTAGTTTTTGTTCACTTTCTGAAATAGTTACTTTAAAAAAAAAGAGCCAAAAATATGATTCTCTTCGGGATCAATTTTGAAAAAGGTCCTATGCTGCTTGCATGTAATTTAAAAGTTAAATATTATCACTGCTGTTTAATGGGTGCTCTGGCTCAGCTACTTCTTCAGAACAAGAGCCACATACCCAGACTTCTCTAGAGCAGAATTTCCTCTCATTAATTAAAGTAACACTTGTCCATGAACACTAGACTTGTACTAATGACAAACCATGTGCATGCTGGAGAAAGGTCACTTTGGGCCAGACCTTGAACTAGGTTCATAATCTCATCCCTACTCATCCATCACCACCCAGGCTAGTCTCCTAGTCCAAGTGTCTCAGGTCCACTGGGCAACTGCCCTCATTGGGGCAGTTGGGAACCGACTTCCCAACTGGTTCATGAGCATCCTGGTCCTGTCTTCCACACTGTTTTGAACCCTATAACATTGGAGTCCAACCTGGATGTACTACCAAGCCTGGGCATCAGCACTGCCCAGTCCCCTGAGTGACAGTGAAACACAACCAGGTCAGGAGTCCATATTCATTGATCATGTCCTGCTCCTGCTATCTACAGTCAGGTACTCCATGGATACTCTGACTCACAGGATACCAGGTTCAATGCATATGTGATACCTTTGTCCAACCTGTATTGTTCATTCAGATCCCAGTAACCAGGACCTGTGACGGCTTCCAGGGCAGTCACAAGGGAAGCCATGATAATCAGAGCTATTCACAGACTGTGTAAGAGGCAAGTGGGACAAGAGAGGATCTTCTCTGTCCCCACTATGACCGATAGACATGCTTCTCAGACCTTCACTACAGAAAACATGCTGTTCTTGTTAATTTCATTTCAACTTGACACAGGGTAGAGTCATCTGAGAGGAGGGAACCTCGGTTGAAAAAATGCCTATTTTTTAGGGGTGGTAGCCTAACTTGTAGAGCACATTCTTAATCAGTGACTGATAGCACACCATGTCTATGCCCTACAGAAAAGCCAGTCTCTCTGCCTGCTCTAGTGACCAGACTCCCTCCATACACATATAGTCTTGACCATTGACTCCTTCCCAGCTCTTCCCAACTGACCCTGCCTCAACTTGAACACCTCCCAGCTCCCCTGATGCCCTGGAAGGCACCTATGACTGCCAGACACCGTGCAGAACTATTTGGTGACAGTCACCTGCTCATTCTCTGGGAGAACACAACTCAGCGTCTAAGGAAATCTGAGTATGTCTTGTCCTGCACTCAATAAAGGAGCAAATGAGGCACAGGAACGGGGGTCCTGTGGAAATGGCTCCTTTTCTGTGCAGTCAGCCCCAGGCCTGTGCTGTGTAGTAACAGAAGGATAAGCATTCTCTCTGTGTTGTGCAGAACCTAGGAGGGCTGGGATATAGTCTCAGGCATACCCTGACCTTTTTCAGCACCAAACACAGTGCTTGACACAGAGTTTAATCAATCTCCAGAAAATAACTAGATGAACTCACCAATGATTTTCCAGGTTATTTTTTGTGGAATATTAATTTAAAATGTGCTATATCTGTTTATGCTGTGGAATATTTGTTTAATAAGGCAAAGATGTGGTACATTCTTACATGTTGCATTTTTTTAACTCTGTGAAGCTGTGTTACTTTGCCTGCCCAAAACACGTGATTGGTCTAATAAAGAGCTGAATGGCCAATATTGAGGCAGGAGAGGGATAGGTGGGACTTTCAGACAGAGAGAATAAATAGAAGGAAAGAACAAAAAGAAGGAAGAGAGGAAAAAGGAGGAGAGAAGACATCAGGGGCCAGATACACAGCAAGCCATGAAATAAGAAGAAGAAAAGAAAGGTATATAGACTAGAGAAAGGTAAAGCCCAGAGACAAAATGTAGATAGGATAATTTAAGAAAAGCTGGCTAGAAATAAGCCAAGCTGAGGCCAGGCATTCATAAGAAAGAATAAGTCCCAGTGTGATTATCTGGAAGCTGGGTGGCAGGCCTCCCAAAGAGTAAAGAACAAAGAGTAAAATAATACAACTACAGTTATTCTCTTTACAGAAACAGCTGAACACCCCGGCTCAAGTCCTTCAGGATAAGGGTCATGTTACCTCAGTGTCAACTATACACATGGTCTCCTGATCCCTAGCCCTCCTCCCTGACTTCCTACAGAGGTCTAACGGGAGCACTTGCCTAGTCTATGATGCTGATCTGCCACACCCATAATGCACCTGTTAGCCTTATGACCTTCCCAACTCCCTCATCCAAGTAAACTGACATCCTCCAGAGATGCTGTATGAACATGCATCCATGCCAAGGACCCTTGCCTGGCATCTCCACTATTTATACTCCCCTGAAACTACCCCTTGGCAAAGCACAGATCTGTTCACTAACTGGGCATTTACCTTCTCACCTGTCAGTTCAGGCCTGAGAACTTCCCTAGTCCTCCTGCCCTCCTTGTGCACTTGTGATGCCTTAGAAACACAGAGTAAATCCTCCCCCTTTCAAAGCCAACCCTAGGAACTGGATACCCCATAGTACCACCCCAACCCTTCCTCTTGGCTGATACTCAAGCTCTGAATACCTCACAGGTATACTGTGTCAAACTGTGCTGGACTTATCCTGCTGCATGTCTGAGCCCCTGACCTCTTCCTAGAGACATCTGGGTCTGTCTTAGTTAGGATTTTTACTGCTGTGAAGAGACACCATGACCATGGTAACTCTTATAAGGAAAACATTACACTGAGGAGACTCACTTATAGTTTCAGAGGTGCAGTCCATTATCATGGTGGGGAACATGGTGGTGTACAGGCAGACATGGTACTGAAGCTGAGAGTCTTACATCTTGCAGGCAACAGAAAGTCAACTGAACAGTCATACTGAGATAAGCCTGAGCAAAGGATACCTCAAAGCCCACTCCCACAGTAACACACTTCCTCCAACAAGGCCACACCTCCTAATAATGCCACTCCCTTTGAGAGCTATTTTCTTTCAAGCTACCCCAGTATCTTTATAGCCTTTACTGTTTCTAGGCAGGTCCCTACAGTTTTTCTTTGGTTTACACTGCCAGCACTCCTGTGTACCTATTCCCAGGTAAACACCAACAGGGTGGAGCTGCCCACCCCTCACCCCACCCCAACCCCTGTTGTTCCTCTGATGCTCTGTATTATTGACACGGCAACCACTATGCAGTTACGCAGTTCAAGGCAGTGCAGCTATGACTTGCACAGGAGCAGAAGTGAAGTAAAGAGCAGGAGCGAGAGCCTCTCATGAGACTTTTCACCTAGACCAGGCCATGCTTGATGAACGCAAAGCCATGACATGGGGTCTTCCAGGCCTTTACATCATAACCTCCTACAAACCAATTACGAGTGTGTAACCTCTCTTACAGGGCATTTAGAAATGTGGTTATAAGCACTTAAAAACCACAAAAGAGAGCACAAGGGATCACAGCGGGTCTAGCCTTAATTGCAAGAGATATTTAATCAATAAATATTTGCTGTTCAGAGCTGCATCTGCATTTAGGATTACGAGGTGCTAAACTGAAAATTTATTGTGACTCATTAGCACAAAAGTCTCTTAAACACTGAAAGTCAGACTCAATTTAGAGTAGGGGCCTAGAATTCCCCATGACTGATCTTCAAAAATTAAAACAAAAGTAAAAGAGAAGAAAGCTGTCAATAAAGTATGCTAGCTTACAGTCTTAAGCCAGGGTTAAGTAGGTAAGGGCATGAAAACAGCCATCAACAACCACTGAACTTTTCCAGAAGGGCATTTAGATTGGCAGCTTGGACCTGGGGCTCAGGGCACTGGCCCCTACTCTCCATCACACAGACTATTTCCAAAATCTCCTGCCCCACACCTCCTTGTCCTCTTCCTTTTCCTGTCCTTCCTCCCTCTTCCTCCTCCTCCTCTTCTTTCCTCTCTTCTTCCTCTTTCTTCTCTTCTTGTTTTTTTCCCTCTTTCTCTTTGTGCTCCTCCTCTTGTTCTTATTCAATAACAGCATTACCAACACTTCTTTATTCACACATACCCATTTCCTCTGAACAGTGTGTTCTTCTGTGCTCTAAGATTCTGAGTCACAAGTCTGCATACAGTGATTCTTGACTAGTGGAAGTTGGAGGGAACTAATACAGCTGTCACGAGCTGTTGCTTGTCCTCACTTTCTGCCAGACTTGCCAAACCAACCTTGAAATTAAACAAAAACTAGACAATGCCATTTCAGCCACAGCAAAGTCCTATGTCATTATGCAGCCAAGACAGACAAGTTGGCCAGCAAGCCATGCTCCTCCAGCCAGCTACCAGGCCACGGTACATGCAGGAGGACGTGGCTAGGCTGAGCACTGACATACAGACTTACTGAGAGAAGCTTCCATGTCATTGGACGAACTGGCTTTGGGATTCCAGACCAACTCAGCTTCCGTAATTCCTCTATTGGAAGAAAAAAACAGAACAGAGAAAATCAAGGTCACAAATGGCTCTAACGCAACTTACCATATTCTATCAGTGTCCCTGGGGGCCAGGGAGCCCCAGAAATGGAACCAAAGTAAGCCTAAATTATAAGCATTTCGGAGAGTGACTGTCCTCAATGAGTTACCACTCTATTAAAGCAAAGAAGAGCATTGTCTGTTTTTGTATCTCTTAGATAAGACATGTCTGTCAAAGGCAGCCAGGTATCTCTGATGCCACCTTGGGATAGGGAGGCCCTTCCTCCCTGAAGCAGTAGCATCCAGGGTACCAGCTTCCTCCCCTCCCACTATCTCTGTGTCCTCTTGAACTCACAAAGCTAAGTCTCCATTTGGACAACTTAGCTGACTCTCTTCTCCCTCCCACTCCATCCCACTTGCTGTTTCTTAATGCCCATCTAAGACGTCTTCTCAGCACTGGTCTCTGGGAGGTGAGTTTGGCTTTACATAGCATTGACAAAGGTGAGACACACGATATACAGCTAGGATAAGAGGGCTTCACAGTGGACAAACACAAGGCCTGGATATCTTTACAAACACCACCAAAGAACAGAACCAGAGAAGGACTGACCAAAGAGAGAGGGGCCTGCAGGCAAGGCAGTGAGTATATGACACAGTAGGGAAGGACAGTGGGCCCTGGTTCTGCCTGTCACTGATCTCCTGAGTGGCTAGAGGGCTCAGGTAGGTGCGTAGGGACATCCATGCTCTCCAGCTCCAGCAAGACAAAGGCAATTGCTTCCTTTGCTTCCATTAGAAATCTACTATTAGACTCTTCTAATAGCTCAGAGCGCATGATTAATACCAGGAATAAGAGAAGTGATTACAGAGAAGACTTTGGTAATATAATCAACAAAATGCAAAGTCCTGACATCTAATCTTTTTCCAATTACTAAAGTCTAAGTAAAATAAGTAGAGAGTAATTGGGTGACTGCAACAGCAATAACCTGCATTCACAAAGACCTCAGAAAACATCAAATCTCCCCCCATCTCTCCACGGATGCCATGAAGAATGGGGGCCTAATATCCGAACGCTGATAACCGTGTTTGCTAACCAGGCTCACAGTACCTCTCCCTCCTTGCAGCGCTGGTTTCTTGCTGAGGTTTACGAAGAAAGCACTGAGAAAACACATTTGGTTAATGTTCTCTGACCCCATCTCCACATTAAAAAAAAAGTTCCAAGTCAAGAATCGTGAATATACAGCGTGAGATAAAGTTCTCGTTTTGTCAAAGCTCAGTATTTAAAAAGAGCTTTGCATACATTGTCTCACTGGCTCCTCAAAGCAGCTTGGATTAATCAGGCCTATGAGCCCTGTCCATGCATGAGAACTGGTTTCACAGAGGTTAAGTAACTTGCCCTTTAATACCAGGTTCTTTTCACTGTATTAACTCCTATTCTTAAAGACTTTGTAGCACAGTCAAATACCACTTATAAATACAGACAGAGATCCCAAAGAAAGTCTTAACAGGCACAAACACAGTAATGTATCTGAAGAATAACATATATCACAAGATTCACCTAAGGGTGCAGGGTTGGGTGTGAAGAAGCTACTAATGGGAAAAAGCCACACTCTGTGATGACAGATGCCCCAAACATACTTTCCATCCCTAGCAGAATGCCACCTGAGCAGAGTACCTGTAATTCCCGAGAGCAAAACTGAAATGCTAAGGTGTGGTGAGCAGCCAGCCAAGCAGAGCCCACTCAGATGAAGCAGAGCTAAGCCCCTCCCCATGGTCAATGTGCAATGGGGCTGGGGTTCCATCAGACACTGGGAGAATAGCACAGCAGCTCAGAACGCCAAGAGAGCCTCACTCTTCAGGAACCCTTAGGAGCAACTGTCTTCCTCCCTCTGAGTGTGCTAGTTAGACATGAGACTAGAGATCATTATAGCCACCAACCAGTGCAGCCTACAGCCAACTAGAGAAGAAAAAGCAAGAACCAGGCAGGAGATGCAGGTCCATACTAAGCAGGATGGGCAGTGCACAAACTTGCCAGAACCAATGGCTTTTCCCTGTGTAATAGGGAAGTAAAAACTGTGAAGAATGTGAGCCTAAAAACCGTGCAGGCCAGGTGAGGAAACTAACTGGCAGGCTTCCCTTAGAGATGAGCATGGAGAGAGGGAGGTACCATGTTCAGCAAGGTTTAAGGTATAGTTCCTCTGGGCTAGGCAGGCAGCCAGAGGTAAAGAAATCATGGCCAAGAGCAACAGCAAATATGGCCTCCATGCCTAGCACTGTGAAGGGTTCACCTCCCAGCCAAAGCAAACATCAAGCTATAACCACTCAACAGAAAGGCCTAGAAGGGCTATGAAACTAAGCGGGGAATGTTACATCCAGAGATCAGACCGGTTCCTTGGAGAACATGACAACTGACAAAAGTTATGTCTCAAGAGTAGTATTCTAAACCACAAACAGCTCATGCGAGCCTGGCCTTGTGTGGACAACAGACTGCAGGACCAAGAGTGGACACAAGGAGAATGAGGAAGCTCAGCCTACAGGGCAGCAAGAAAGAAAAGCAAGGACCAGAAAGAGAGATGCTAAATAAGAACAAGACAAGTCAAACCAGGTTGGATAGATAAGTGGGTTTCGGACTGAAAAATATCAATTGTCACAAAAAAAAAAAAAGGTAATTGCAATGGGCTCTGCTGGATGTATCTGAAAATTTTGCAAGCTCATCTAGAAGAGCAAGGCTCTAAGAGAGACAATAAAATTCTCAAAAAGAATAATATAGGGCTAGGAGATGGCTGTCTATAAAGTGACTGCCACACAAGTCTCAGGACCCGAATTCCAATACAACCACCCATGTACCTATATAGTAGCACACGTTGGACTCCCAGTGTGCTGGCCAGGAGTACTAGCCAGGAGGATCCCTGGGCATGAGCCTTGCTGGCCAGCTAGTCTAGACAAATCCATGAACTCTGGATTCAGTGAGGGACCCTGCCTCAAAAGTAAGTGGAGAGAATTTGAGGAAAAGAATGACATCGACTTCTGACCTCTATGCACATGTGCACAGACATGCAAAACATGCATACCACACACCATACAGTAAATAAAATAAAGAATGTGGGGCTGGAGAGATGGCTCAGTGGTTAATGTTGCTCCTCCAGAGGAGTCAAGTTCAATTCCCAGCATCTGCATCAAGTGGCTCACAACCACCTGGAACTCCAGCTCCAGAGAATCTGATGCCTCTGGTCCCTGTGGCCACCAGCACTCACATGCATAAACACACATGCAGACAGATACCTACACATAAATTAACATGATAAAAATAAGTCTTTAAAAATAAAATCTTCTTAAAAACTAAAGCTTGTGAAGAGATTTGCAACAATAGTTAAGATCATCTATGACAGAATTACAGACACAAAAATAGGAGCCTTCTGTGAGAGACAAAGGGAAAGAGGCCCACAAGGCAGGAATAATGGTTCAAATCAAACCTGCAAATACATGAACACTGAGATGTGATAAAATGATAAAACAACGTTCACACAACCCTGCGCCCATTTCTAGACGAGATTGTGTGTCTTACCAGAAAACTAAGTCTGAATGATAACAAATCTTAATGAGGGCAGCCTGGCTGTCTCTGTGTGTAAAAGGAAAGACTAAAGCACAAGACGAACACAGAATCTTCTGTATGGGGAAAGGCCTTCCAAAACATGAATCTCAGAAACTACAAATGAAAAGATTAATAAACTAAGTATACAAGTTGGGATGTAACTATATAGTGTAAAGAAGTCGATTATTCAAACAGCATACAGACGGCAGACTTGACAGTTTCATGCAGCGTATAAAAAGTCTCACACTACTCATACATAAAGAACACATACACAAGTTAAAAGGCAAACTGCCACAGAAAACATGAAGATTCCCACAACACATGGCAGTGGCTACATAAAAGCAAGGTAGGAAATCTGTGATATGACCAAAGAGCTACACATTAAAATAAGAAATCCTCTAAAATAAGGTTGGACTAAATTGCAAATGAACCATGACACCCAATTTTGAAAAGACTGGGCACAGAGCTGCTCTCTGACAGTTTGCTGTGAGTACAAACTGGGGTAATTTCTATTGGATCCAATTTTTTAAAACCTCTGAGCAGCCACTTTACTGAGGAAGCCTATGGTTTTATTTCCAAGACCAGGTAAGGGCTATGCCCGAGGACTTCATAGCAGAGAGCACTATGAGCAAACCACCAGGAGCAAGCAATGTGTCCATTGGTAGAGACAGGACTCTGCACCGAGGAGTTCAAACTGCCACCAGGAAGACCAGATCCCTGTTTGTGTGGACACGGAACAAGCCTACCTAGGCAGATGTGAATGAGGTATACAGAACAGAGCACAGCACAGCTGGTGTTGGGAGGGCTGGGGCACCAGTCAGGCCAGGAGAAGACTCCCATTATAGAAAGGCCCTACAGTCTCTGCAGAATAGCAAACTTCCACAGCTCAGGCCCCTTCATCCCCAGCCTTTTATAATTAACACACATTCACTACACAACATGGTATGTTTTTATGTTCTCATGTAAGTGCATCATGGTCTTTGACCACAGTACCCCTACACTGCCCTCTTCTGACCTCGCCCCCTCCCTGATAGTCTCCCTTATCTTTCCCCAAATTTCCCCAAATTCACGCTGATCAAACTCCACTGTGGGTCCATCCTAAGTTTTCTGCATCATTCATCTGTCAATGGGCATCTAGGGTACTGTGAACAGGGCTACAATGGACATGGACTTGCAGTTATCTGTGGTAAGCTGATGTAGATGCCTTAAGGTTCATACTCAGGTATGGCTGGGCAACATGCTAGTTCCACTTTTAATCTTTAAAGGAATTTCCATACTGATCCACAGGGACTGTATTAATTTACATTCACACTAGCCATGTGTGAGGCAAACTGCAGCTGGATAGGCCCAGCCAAGTCCTGTCAGATCTACAACATCTGACAGTGTCCATCACCACTCACTTCCTCCTCTGTGGAGACAACCTGGCTCCGTAGGGCAGTGTCCTGAGCACCTGCCACCTCTCCAGGAAGCAGTTTTCGCTAAGAAGGTTTTCCAAGGTGCTGTACTACATTGCATATCCCCCAAAAATAGTCCAATGTTCCAGACTCTGAATATCCTGGTCAAGATTCAGTGTGGTGGGTCTTTTCCATTTGAGCCGTTACAGGAGTGTTAAACGGCATCTGCTGTGAGTTAATCAGTTTTGTGATGACTGATCATCCTGAGCGCTGTGCAGACTCTCATGTCGGGGCCACTTCTGAACCTTTTGTGAAGTGCTGACATCTACCCATCTCTTACTGGGTGCGTCAATGTTTTATTGTTGACTTGGGAGTCTGTTTCTTCTAATCCCTGGCTTTTCATCTGACTGTGAGTCACATGTTCATGTCTCACTGCATGCTGGTTACCGTGTTGAATACTTAAAGTGCTGGTATCAATCAATGCCTGTGTGATAATAGCACCAGATCTGTGCCAGTCAGCATGATCTCATCCTCCAGAGGGCTGGAGGCACAGGCTCCTGAGCCAGGCTCTGTATTCCCCGTCTCCAACACTCAGTTCCCTACAGCTCTGGACTCTCTGTTTAGACCAGGGACTCTGAGGTGTCCTCTGCAGGTATCTGGTGTTCTTTTCCTCACACTGGCTTCCTCCTCTCCAGCGCTGGACTCCTGTCATCTGCCTCAAGCTCCCAAACTCCCATTCCCAAATTCTCAATGAAGTAAGATGCCAGCAGATTAATTTAAGTTTCCCTACCTACATGTTAGCCTGGGAACTGTTTCAACTGCACCCAGAGCAACTGGAAAGCCCGTCCCTTGTTCACTGCCCTTTTCTTGAGCCACAGCTCAGCACACACCAATGCCCATCCAAGCATGACCGCCCACACACTGGCCTAGTGTTCTGTCTGCAGCACAGAAGCTGGTCCTTCAGCACTTATTACCCTAGGGTTAAGCAAAAGTCAGTTTGCTAAGATTTTCAGATGAGATCAGCATGTTCAGGGTGTTATAGCCATACATTGCTAACATTCTCAAAGAACTTGTGTCACTGAAGTTAGCGGTACCCCAGGATGAACTGTAGCAGGTTTCTGGGTAACCACCCCCCGCAGATGTCCCTCAGGCAGGCTCAGGTGGAACTGGGACGTGGTGGGGAGACATGGACACACAGTGTCCAGGGAAAGGCAGCCATGGCCTAGGAAAGGCTTTCCAGGGCAGACTGGCCACTATTTGGCCCAGGAAAGTGATGCAAAGGGGCGGAAAGGGGGTACTGGCAGGAAGCAAGAGACAAGCCTGGAAACCCACTACAGTGCTGAAACATCTCACATCACAGAAAAGTGCAAGACATGGCTCCTTTGTAAAACTCCACTATGGGGCTCAGATTAATCATAACTACAATAAAGACAATGACAAAAGTACTAGAGTCTAGCTGCCCAGAAACCTACTATACCAGTTCATCCTGGGTGCCATTTGCCTCAATGCTTAGAGGGCTGTGGATTTATCAAGGTCACCCACAGAACCAAGCATGAAGAAAGACATCTACCTCTACCACACTTAGTAACTGTCTGAGGGTAACTATTCCTCCAATGAAACACCATGGCCAAAGGCAAGCTGGGGGAAAGGGTTTCTTTGACTTATGCTTCCACATCACTGTTCATCATCAGTGGAAAGCAGGGCAGGAACCTGGAGGCAGGAGCTGATGCAGAGGCCGTGCAGGGGTGCTGTTTACTGGCTTGCTCAGCCTGCTTTCTTATAGAACCCAGGACCACCAGCACAGGAGAGACACCACCCACAATGGACTGGCCCTCTCACATTAATCATTAATTAGGAAAATGCCATACAGGGTTGCCCACAGTCAGATCTTACAAAGGCATTTTCTCAACTGAGGTTCCTATCTCTCAAATTACTCTAGCCTGTGTCACGCTGACACAAAACTAACCAGCACAATAACACTGCAGTCATTACTGTAACAGTCCCTGGCAAAAAGCAGTGTAAGGAAGGACGGCTTGACTCTGGCTCACAGTGAGGCCACAGTCCATCATGGCAGGGAAGGCATGATGGCAGGAGAATGCCATGGCTGGTTACACCGAGTCAGGACGCAGAAAGAGAAGAATCCCAGGGCTCAGCTCACTTTCTCCTTTTTATTCAGTCTGGGACCCCAGCCCATGGATGAACTGATGCCCTCCATTTAGGGCTGGTCCCCCCACCTTCAGTGATCTATCTAAACACCCGTTCTTGAGCACACCCAGAGGGCTGTCCTCTAGGTAATTCTAGATCCTATCAAATTGACAATATTAACCATCAAATATACTATGTTGACATATATCTCTTTTCTCTTCTTGGAAAAGCCTGGTTCATCTTTGAACTGCCACCTTCAGTGACATCTCCGAAGGCCTTCCCTGTCACTTGGGAGATCGGCCCAGCCTGGGCTGTTAGCTCTGTAGTCGTTCAGACTCTGTGACCCTGGATGGCAGAGCTCCTGCAACATTGGGTCCATAAATGTGGGAGACACCTAACCCATGTTCTGTGCTAGCTGCCCACAAAAAGGCTCCTCTTCTGCGGGAGGGCAGACAACAGCAGGAACACTGCTTTCTGCCACAAACCATGGCGACTCGGGTGTAAATTTCTAGAAGCATGCCAGCCTGTCCTGCTTGCTGGCATGTGTGAGGCAGGTGCTCCAAGAAGTTTTTTCCTGTCCTCTGCTATTGTTCTAGTTGATGTTTTTCTGCTTTGAACAGTTCCGTAAAGTTTGTTTTTAATAATGTACACAGAGAGAATACACCTTAACAGTAGGGAACAATCCTCCTGAAACAAAGTGTTTTGGAGGCACATGGGAAAACAGTTCCTGTGTCACCTCTTCTGGGTGTCCCACCTCTCCTCAGCCTGTCATCAGAGAAACATGTCCCTGGAAACATGTCCCTCTAGTGTCCTTCTGAGAGCTTCCTCCCTGTTGCTCTTCTTCCGAATCAGTGAAGGAGGCATCTAGAAGGAGTCCGGGCTAGAGCATCACAGGAGCACCTGCTCTGACTGCTGAACACCAACCCATGACACTGGACCCAGCTTGGACCCAAACAACACACAGGTCACAGCTGCTGGACCAAGAAGCAGGTGCCACATGACCTGCAACCTGCTGGCCCACAGCCACCGTCCCTGCTGCCCCAACCTTTAGGACTACAGTCCCATCCTCACGCTGGCCAACCTGAACCCAGAGTACAACTAAATGTCAGGAGCTTGGAGAAGAGCTGCCCAGGAGCTATGAGATGCAGTGTGTGCCCAGCATGCAAAAAGTGTGAGATGTGACCCCCAATACTGAAAAGAAAATAATAAAGCAAACACCATGGGTGTCAATAATGGAAACACGCAACCCAATCAAAAATGAAAAGAATATGAAGAGGCATTTATCCTTGGAAATACACAGACAGCCAAAAAAGCACATGAAGAGACACTCAAAATCACACTGACAGGAGGAGCCACTTCACACGCAATAGCTAAAATTTCCAAATTCAGGAAATTCAGAAGCCTCACACACTGCTAGTGAGTAAAAAAAAAAAATGGCACAATAGGAAAGTCTGCCAGTCCTCAACACATGAGACACCCTCAATACCTATCCAAGAGCACTGAAAACAAATCTTACAGAAATGTGTATCTGAATGCTCTCAGCAGTGCTGTTCACTGGACATAAAGCAGAAACATCCAAATGTCTACCAGAGGATGAATGGACACACAGACTGCAGCCTGCACGCCACATGGGTCAGCTTTCCAATGTGGCAACCACCAAGGCAACCAGCTCCTAAGAGAAAAAGGTCACCATGGCTCAAGCTAACAATTTCAGGCCATGGTTTATTGGCCTTGTCACTTTGGACCCTGTAACGAAGCAGCAGGTCATGACAGAATTGTTCACCTCACAGCCATGCTGAGAGAGAGGAAAAGGAAAGAGCTGGAATCCTCACATTCTCTTGAAGGGCATAACTTCCACTGACCATGAGATCCAGTAGGTACCATCTCTTAATTGGTTGGTGACACCCTTCCCCAAAAGTACCACAGGATGAGGAAACCAAGCATTTAACACAGGGATCTTTGGAAGATACATTCAAACCACTGTACAATGGAATATTAAGGTTGCATTTGGCAAGATGGATAAACCTTGGAAACAATGTGCTAGGTGAAAGAAGCCAGTCTGCAAAGGCCATCTACTTATGGTTCCATTCATAAAAATGCTCACAATAGGAAAATTCAGACCAGCAGTCAAACAGTGGCTGCCCGGCTGAGGGAAGAAGAGGTGGGACAGTGGGGAATGATTTGGGAGTACACAGTCCCTTGGGGAAGTGGTGAAAGTGTTCGGAGACTGACTACAGTGGCTGCACAGCTCTGTACAATCTAGAGACCACTAAGCTGCACACTTTAAACTGAAGATTCTCTGGCATGTGATCTAGCCCTCAACCACACCACCATCTCAGGAAGGTGGATCTGGAAGATGGAAGCTTTGCAATAGAGGGTATGAGGCCAGGCTTTGGCAAACAGCTTTTGTTCCAGACAGGAAGGCTTCCCCTGCACAGGGGACAGAGCCATCTGAATCTGGATGGGACTAGCCACAAGATGAACAGCCAGTACAGAGTACCAAGAGGAGCTCAAGGACCACTCCACCCTTCACCAAGTGAAAGGTAGATGGAGGTGACACTAAGTGGATCTCTGTGGAGGGCTCCTCTAACCAGTTCATCTAAAACTGTCCCATTCCTGGACAAGAAGCTTTGCTCCTGGGACTCTGAAATCATGCACAGTGCAAACAAGCACTTAATGCCCATCACAACACTGCTTACACATTTAGAAAAGAGATGTTTCTCTCTCAGTTCTTCCCCTCCCTCTCTCCTGCCCCACCTCCCCTCCCTCTGTCCTACATACACACATGCAAATATTATAATGCAGAATCAGAGTTTTTTCTATTTGATACTGTGACCTCCAGACCTCCCACTTGGCCTGACCTAGAGATCTATATAGGTGAAACTTCTATTTTGAAGGAGTGTTCTTTATCGTAGAGACCCTAAATGAAAGCTGCTACTCAAGGGGTATCTGAAAACACACCCAAGATGATTAAGGAGAAACTCTGAGAGCCTTCCAAAGACCACAGTAGGGAAAAGCAAAGTGCAACTAATGGGCGCCTTGTGAACCAGCTTCCTCTTCACAGACTGCAAGAGCCCTAATCACCTGTTAGTCACTTCACAAGGTCTAATTACACTGGTTTTCCCTTCAATACATTGATCTCACAGCCAATGCTGCATAGCATTTAATTAAAGGAAAGGCTACTGCTATTTCATGCTAAAAATCTAAATCCTTACAAACAAATTAGAAGCTTGAGACTCCCATTTGTGCTTTCCAGTAAGAGCCATTGAAGACAAACCCTGAGCCTCCTGGAATTTCAGCGCACAATATCCTGTATTATAATATTTGTGTGTTTAGGGAGGGGAGAGGAGGGCAAGAACTGAGAGCTATACTTAGCCTCACCCCACTTAGGTGGACCACCTGCTGAAAACAGTACCTGGTGGCTGGTCACTCCCTTGTACTGATGCTATCATACACAAGGCAGGATACAGGCTCCTAAACACTGTTTACATCCTGTTGGTCCAAAGGGTCAGGACTCCAGCCCATCCACACCTGTTCACTCCAGCTCCCATGCGTTTGAGCATCCTAATACCACCATATGCAGAAGGCCCTCAGTCCAGAGCCCTAGACAACAGAGGCGTGCCCAAGCACCCTAGAGGGATTCCCTCTGACTGCTTTTCTTCTGTAGCCGAAAGACCAGGAGCACATCCCTGGATGTCCCATGTGCCTGAAGGGTCCACCAGAAGGAAGCTGGTTACACTTGAAGACCAGAGACAACCTTGTCTATGATAAACCCAATTAACTTCAGATAAGTACTCAATAATTACAAAGGCAGAGCAACATATTCCTTCATTCTCTACAATCGATGTCACCTTTGATGCTCTGAGAGCCAGCTGGGGTGGCAAGGAGACAGCTGGAGCAGCCAGGAACTGGCCAGAGTCCCCACCCACCAGTCCATAAATCACTGGACAGACTCCGGCTCAGGACAGCATCAGCATACATCTGTCTAAGACAGTAAGTCCCAGGTTCCCACCCAGAGGTCTACTCCTGTGCCCAAAAAGTCATCCTGTGAACCCTACAATGATCCTAGTGGAAGCAGTGCTGAAGTGAGCACCCCATCCTCTCAGGGGCCTTAAGTCTCCTGTTCCCCCATGCTGAAGTGAACATTCCTTTCTCTCTGGAGCCCTGGGCCTTCTGCTCACTTCCATTTGTACAAGTATTAGGTGACCTGCTTCCAAGCCTATGTGTACCCTGCTCACAAGTTCCATGAGGATATAGGCTGATGAAACAGGTAAGAAATCGGGGCTTGTCTTCGTTAGGGTCTCTGTTGTTATAAAGAGGCACCATAAAGACAGCAACTCTTCCTTATAAAGGAAAACATTTAATTGGGGCCGGCCTACAGGTTCAAAGGCTTAGTCCATTAGTGTCACGGCAGGAAGTGTGAAGGCATGAAGGGAGACATGGTTCTGGGGAAGGAGCTAATAGCTCTACATCCAAATCGGCAGACAGCAGTAAGAAAGAGTGACACTGGGCCTTGCTTGAGCATTTGAAAACTTAAAGTCTGTCCCAGTGACACACTTCCTGCAACAAGGCCACCCCTCCTAACAATGCTATTCCCTATGACCCTAGGGGAGCCTGTAGACAGAAGGTCTCACCTAGTCCCACTGGACTGGTTTCTCTTTACCCAGCGGGTCTGCTCGCTAGTTCCTGCAGGTGCTTATGAAATAACTACTCTGAGGCTTATTATCAGTTATAATTGTTTAGCCAATGTCTTAGGCTTCTTACTGGTTAGCTCTAACTATTAGATTAAGCCATTTCTATTAGTCTTGTATTGCCACAAGGCTGTGACTTACTGGTATGGCATGTTACTCCTTTAGTGGCTACATGGTGTCTCTCTGACTCCACCTACTCTCTCTCTCTTTTTCTGTATCTGTTCAGATTTCTCACCTGGCTTTACTCTGCTAAACCATTGGCTGAAACATCTTCATTCATCAACCAACAAAAGCAACACACATACAGAGGGACCTCCCACATCAGGAGCCACTTTCATTCAAACCACCACAGGGCTCCAGGTATGCCAAGGAGCCCCTGCCCCAGGAAGGTTACCATTCGCACCTATAGGTAGGTAAGCATGTGACACACTATTCAAAGTCAACAAGGTGAGGCATGGCGCGTGATCATGTCAGGACAAGAGGTAACTTGGGTCAGTGCTCAGCCTGTGTGGAGGCGCCACAGGCTACTCTAGCTGGCACAAGAATAAGACTTCCCTGTGACACAGGGACCACAGAAAATGGGGGAAGGAAACAGATGCTAACTCCTGCTCTTGTGTCCCTCTTGTCACAGTGTCCTCAGAGCCTTCTATTATCTATACACAACCTTAACAGCTAATATTCACAGGAATCTGCAGAGAACAAGGACAGTCCAGACCAGCAGGTTTCTGCTGCACAGAACAAAAGTATAGACAGGACTCCAGTTCGGCAGGGCTCAGCAGGAAGCTAAGCTCTCTTCTGGAAGCAAAAGGTGACTATGAAAGTTGCAGAGAAAGATCGGGTCTCAGTGTGACTCCCTTCCTTCGAGGACAGGGAATGAACAGGGAGAAAAAAGCTGCGGGTACTGACTGGAAGTCACTCCAGGTTGACACAGAGAAGAACTCTGAACAAAGGCAGGACCATGGGAAAGCAGAAAGAACAATGGGCCAACACAGGCACTGGGAAAGAACAGGGCCAGGTTGGCTGTCACTATAATAAGCATGGGAATAGTTGACAAAGGCCATCAGGTTTTTCCTAAATATCAGTAACATTTAAATCTAAACAGTCGGTCAAGAAGACTGCGGTGCTAGGAGTGCTACCACACGCCTTTAATCCCAGTATCCGGGAGGCTGAGGCAGGAGGATTTGTAATCTAGGCTACTACAAAGCAAGAATCGATCTCAGAAAAAAACAAAAAAAAAACAGGAAACCAAGGAAGCTAACCTAAATAAGGGGAGAAAGGGGAGAGGATGCAGAGAAGGAAGGCCTGAGCCTCTACTAACACAGTTGGATATGCAAAGTCCCCACAGATTCATATGCTGGGGGTGTGGTGGCAGCTGGTGGGCCTTAGGAAGTGATGGATGTTGCCCTAAGCAGCGGATCACTCTAGTGAAAGGGTCATCGCATGGTGGTATTTCTGAGCAGAAGAAGTAGGTCACTAGGGGTGCATGCTGGAGAACAAAAATACATGCCTTGCTCTGGCTGCCTGTCCACTCTGCTTCCCAATAACCACAGGCTTCAACCGCCATGTTGTTCGCAGACTCAATGCAACAGAGCCTGCCAACCACAAACACATATAACTATTTCCCTAAGTTGTTTTCTAGAGTATCTGTCCCTATGGTGGAAAGTCTAACATGGTGAGCACTGCCATGGCATGGTGCCAATGGCAGACATCACTTCCAAGTGATGGCATGGTACCCATGGGACAGTTCCCATTCCACTGTACAGATGAGGAAAGGACTCTACACTGACTCTCAACCCAAGTCCATGATCTCTACACTGCAATGGGTTCATTTCAGACAAAGCGAGTCAGAAGAGAGGCAGAGGTCCTCTCCAGAAGGTGGGGTACTGAGGAGCAAAGCTCAAGAGTGGGAAAATGTTGGCTCAGAATCAACAGAGGTTTCTAAAGAAAAGTCAAGAGATTCACTTTAGTAAATGTGGTAGAAGAGAATGGAACCATGGCAGGGACATTCAGAGGGTGGGGGACACCCAGAAGCATGTCACAGATATCTAGAAGAAAGCTTTTCAAGAATGCTGACTAAGAGGAAAGGACCTCAGAGGGCACACGAAAAGACTGGGAAACAAAGAGCAGACAATGAGCTGGGTCAGCACTTCTGGTCATGAGGCTCGTCTCCAGTGAGAACTCATTGGTGTCTATTGGAATCCATGCCCCTCTTGAGGGGAGTTTCTCTCTGAATCAGGAGACTGAGTTAACTGACTCCTTGGCTCCGGCTCCCACTTAGCTCTCAAGCACACCTGGCAAAAAAAAACAAAAAAAAAAAACAAAAACAAAAAACAAAAAAAAACCCTACTAAGCCTCAAGAAAATGAGTAGTGAGAGCTTAGCATCACCTCAAAAGAACCAAGCCAAAGATGTACAGAAGCAGATGCCTGGGGCCTAGGCCAGGGGAAGCAGAGCTGTCTTTCCCAGAGGACCCTGCAAGAAAATAGAGCCTCCAAAGGGCCTCAGCACCCTTGTCTTTCTACCTCCTCCTCATCTCTTGGGCAGGCCAGGCCAGGCAGAAACGCCAGCCCACACAGCACCCACAGTATCTCTGCAAACAGCGAAGCACAGGATGCACATCTGACCCCTGATTGTGCCCTTGACCTGTGGAGATGGGGGTGCTGCATCCATGGAGCCCTACACAATGACACAAGGCCAGCTCAACAGAGCAAGGCTCTCCTGCACTTCCAACACTGAATATGCAAAATGAGGGACTCTGGGAAGTCCCTGTCAGCTTGTTAGCATTGTCTCTTTCGAGTATCCATTTCTATAACTTGATATCCAGGTAGAAAAAGCATGCACAAAGGAAGGGCCTAAAACCAGAGACTTCTCTGTGCTAAGTAAGCAATGACCTCCTCCCACCTGACTCCCTTCTCTCCCCAGCCAATAGCAACAAACTCTGACACATCTGAGCCTACTTGTGTCTCCTCCCCAGCTGCTATCATGCTCCCTCTGAGCTGAGTTGTGGACTTCTGATCAATGTTCTAATCCACCCACATCCAAAGCCATGGAGGAAAGAAAGCTCTAGACTCATTTCGCCTCATGGGCAAAGCAGCCAGTTTAGGGCGGTCCTCCTGTGCTGGCTAGAACTCAGCCTAAGCCAGTCAGCCTTCACATACAAACAGTTGGAACAACAGAAGAACTCTAGGACCAACACAGGAACACTAGAGAAGCCCATAAGAGATACCCACCCCAGGTCTGAACAGTGAGGTAACAACAGGTGGCAATACACTGAAACTATCGCCAGTCTTTCATCCCTGAGCTTACCATCTAATACCATCCCTCCCGTGCGACAGAAGAAACCTCCTACAGACACAGCCCACGACAAGAGCCAACAGGCACGCACTTTAAACTCTTTCATTGCTATGTAACTTGCATAAAACCAATTTAAAGTGTACAGTTCAGCTACCAGTGTGTATTGGTCTTAAGCAGATAACCACAGGTGTTATGAATCCAAGAGAACAGTGGTCCTGAGGAGCAAAGTCAAGTAAGCATTTTTTCTGCTACTGCCCACTACCCAGCATCTCTTGACAATCCTTTCAGGTGGGAGAAAGGCAAGGTGGACAAATAACCTGGGTTAGCTGTTCCCTAATAAAGATGTCAGTGACCATGTCTTAATCAACACCAGGCAGTATCCCAGAAAGTAATGAGATGTGAGGCCACAGACCCTGGCATGAAAGGGTCAGGCCTACTGCCTCTATCTACTGCTCAGTCTAGAATTTCAGAGAAATGCTGACCCACAGAGAAGTCTGTTGGCAGATGTCAGGGGCAGGTTACCACCAACGTTGGGTGGTATAGTAACTGACAGCACCATCTGCCATCTGGAGGCCTGCCCCATTGCCCCATGGAAACAGGCATTGGCTTAAGAAGACAGGCCCAGGCCGCAGGGCAGAGTCCATAATGGAAGAGAGAATTTCCCATTTCATATCTATCCTGGCACACCTGAGAGGTTGAGATAAGCAGTGTGAACAGATGCTGAGAGGACAACTCTAAGACCAGCAGACAGCACCCTAAGAAGGTTCAAACAGAATGAGGTGCAAGGAGGGTCCACACAAGGTCTCTTCCACAACTCAGCATTACGGGATTTAGGGAGTCACGTGGGGAAAGTCCATCAGTTCAGAAAAAAAGAAACCAGACACTGTTACCAGGAACTAACACACACCAGGAGAAATGCCATAAGAAGAACATGAATTGCTCAGCCTTGTAACCCAAAGTGTACGTGAGACTACTTACAGCAACGTGTCATAATGCAGTCAAAACTGTAAGCATATTTATGACTATTTGCAGCAGAAATAGTATATAATAAAAAAGTAATATAGAGAAATAGCATAAACATCATCTTACAGCTCTAGCTATGGTAACCAAAAGCCCTTGTCACAGGGAAAGAAGTGCTAAATATCTAGCAAAGAGCCCATCTTGGCCTGCTGTCTGCAGTACTGCAGAGAGCCTGCAAATCAGTAGTTAGCTACCTGACCCCAGGTTGCCCCTCAGCTCTAAGATCCCGTGGCCTGCTCCGAAGCAACTGTCTCAATGAGGCATCACTTAAAATTCACATGCAGCCTGCTTTAAATGCCACGGCAGTTAGTCACAGGCCAATTTATGGGCCTAGAGTCAACTCCAGTTAGCTACACAAGCACTGCCTCTCCGCAACAGCGTCCCTCGGTTCTCAGGGTCCCTGACAGAAAGCGGCCAGCCTGAGACTCCACCTGCAGGGTGAGACAGACCCTAATCTTCATGGGGATACTTCAAGAGCTCCTGCCACCACCCTCCTCCACTCTGTCTGGGGAGTGAAATTATTAGTGGCCCTGAAAACAGGAAATGTATCAAGCTACTTCTAATGAGCAAAGCCCTCAATGACAAAGCCATCCTTCAAATAACAAATAAGCTCTCTCTAGAACAAGACTGCCACCCAGGAAGAAGGCCTGCCACTGAGGAGGTACCTAGGGAGGCTCCCATTTGGTATTTTCTATACAGACATACACATGTGTGAGTAAGCGCACATGCACACACTAACATGCATTCTCCACCCCACCCAGCAGAATTTAAACTGTTTCCCAAGGTACCTCAGAATTGACCATGAACATGCTTTTTAGAGGTTTTCTTTATAAATGTCAACTTGGAACTGAAACTTTTTCACTACAAATGCTATTTTCTCTCCTAGGAATGTGGGAGGCAGTTGTCTCCAGTGAACCACAGTGCCTGGTAGGCACCAGTACAAGGTGAATGTGTGTACCTTATAATAAAACACTCTAAAACCTGGCAAGGATAACCTGAGATCAAGGGGAGTGTGCACATGGTAGGGAGGACATCTGAGATCAAGGGGAGTGTGAACGTGGTAGGGAGAACATCTGAGATCAAGGGGAGTGTGCACATGGTAGGGAGGACATCTGAGATTAAGGGGACTGTGCACATGGTAGGGAGGACATCTGAGATCAAGAGGAGTGCGCATGTGGTAGGGAGGACAGCCCGAGATCAAGGGGAGTGTGCACGTGGTAGGGAGTGGGAGATAGAAGACATGAAGAAAATTGAAACAGTCACAGCAGGGGAAACAAGACACATCCAGTCAGTCCTCCACCCAAGACCCATGATGAGACTGAGGGACTGAGGATACTCCAGCACAGGTTAACCTGCCTCCTGAGCTCCCAAGCAACATCTCTTCTTCAAACAAATGCCTCAGAACACACAAGATGCCCCAAGATCATCAGGCCGCTTAGGTGGGGCCTCAGAAACTGAGTGTGATTCCTCCTGAATGGTCTTTTTCAACCTAAGTCCTTAGCCCCAGTCCCAATCAGCTAGAGATCATGCTAGAGATCATGCGTTCCTGAGTACAAGGAAGGCAGAAAGCCTTGAAGGGCCAGGCCTGGAGTGCTGCGTCCATACAAGTCTCCACTGAAGGAGGCCTGTCTGAGGGGCTCCTGATAGCACCGTGTTCTGAAAATAGCAGGAGGCACAGAAAATTTTTTAATGCATACTGAAGTACAGGAAGGTGAAATGACATGATGTCTGGGATTTGCTTTGAAATACTCCAGCAAAGGAAAAGAAAAAGAAAAAATGGGACAGATGAGTCGACTGTAGCGGCAACCTGATAGCTGCTGGATTTTGGGGACAGGCGTCCTGGCTTCATTGCATGTTCTCCTGACCTTTGTGTGTGTTTGAAATTTTTCATAAGGCAGATTTTTTTTAAGTCATGGAGGAAGGTAAAGGAGGCACAGACCTTCCGACGATGACTGATGACACTCTTGTCGGGAAAACTAAGCTTCCTGAGGAGCAGACGGCACCTCCTTCTGGTGAAGAGCTGCCTCCCTTCTCACACCAGAGCCCAAGGAACTATATTATCCACATTTCTTAGTGTAGCCACTCAAAGATCTAGTGCTCTGACAAGGAAGCTGCCAACGCCCAGTGATAAGCACACACGCAAATGGGCAGTCGCTGCTAACAAGAAGCATCCTCCCCACTGAACATCACAGCAGAGACTGCCGTTCACCTCAGTGTCTAACAGCAATGCTTACATGTGGCATATGTATGCTGCCAGGAAAGACATAACAGGAAAGGCAAGAGCAAGGCACCCAGCAGCAGACCCTCAGTGGCAAACTCCTCAGATTTTGCCTGGCAACAGCACTAATGGCAACATACCACCCGCTTCTTGTCCCAGACAGATGGATTCTAAGAAGCCTCTCATCCTTTAAACACTGAATTTCTCCCCCTGAGCCAACACCCAGTCTTCCTAGAGGCCCTACGGTATTGCCAGCTCCCAGCAGGCTGCTGCATGCAGGAACTGCGGCAAGACACTAGGTCATCCTGGAGATGCCTCTGCGCCACTTCCTTCCTGAGAGCTGAAGCCCAATTCGATGATGACGACCCACTCTGAAGTCCCCGGCCTGCAACGTCGACATGATCATCATTCTATCACTTTCAAATAAGAGCCTAATATTTTGAGCATAATGATTTTAAGGAGCTCAACAATTTCTTTGCATGCATTATTCATTTGTGACACAAAACTGTTATTTCACTGAGATTACTGTAAATCGCTACATGAAGAGCTGGCTTGCATGAACAATTAAATGATAGATATGATAAACTAGATTTATAAGCTTTATGTTCCTATAACATAAATTCCCTGAATGATTTAACTCAGCAGAGCCAGAAAATCCCTTCCAGATGTCGAGTCCGTGGATCTGCAGCTCCCCCACCAGCATTTCCCAAAAACTTACTCAAGGCTGAAAGGAAAACATTTAATAAAAGGTTTAATGTCTCTATGGTAACCAGAGCAACTTGTTTCAAAAATGAATAATAGCCCTGTTAGGTGCTTCATTAAAATTTTCCCAACCAAATACTGCCCTTAATCTTCTCAATGGAACAAAAGGCTTTTTCAGAATGCATGTACACGACTGAGACTCAGTCAGACACAAGCCTGCGCCTGAGCGCAGACATCTGTCCGTTGGCAACATAAAGATGGGATCTAATCAGCTGAGATAAGAGAAAGTTGGGTATTTATCTGGAAACAATTGATTAAAAACCTCAATATCCCACTGTTTGGGTCTTTTCTTCACTAATCAGCAAATTAATGATAGCCCTCCTCTCAACACAGTAACTCTCCTGACACAGGTGACTAGGCCTGCAGACAGTGCTCTTGGCTGCCAGCTAGACAGAGCTGACTTCTCTGGAGTTCTGGAACAGAAGCAACAAGAACTTAACACCAGGCCACAGGAGGGGCCCCTGGATAACATCTGGACAAGAACTTAACACCAGGCCACAGGAGGGCCCTGGACAACATCTGGACAAGGCTTGCTGTGACCATGTCTCCCTAAAATGCTCCTGTCATTTTCCATTCAAGAGTCAAGCTAGGACCACAAGCTCAGGATACTTTCCAGCCCACAGTCCAGCATGCAGTTCTGTCCATCCGCCGCTGTCGTACCCATGGGGGTGCAGAGACTGTCACACTCACGCATGGGACTGGTTACAGACCCTATAGGGGTCCACATGGAAGACCCAACTCAAGCCAACCCTGTTCAGGAACTACCTAGAAGCTTCGGCCTATGCATCCCACCTGACTGTCTACTCCGACCGGCCATCAGCTCTCCCAATTCTCATATCCAGCCACCTTTTCAATTTGCCCATCCCACCTCCGGCTCAGGCCTTAGCCCCATGGCTGTGTTCCCTGGTACAGAGGAGGTGTTTATGAAGCCTTGCAGGTGCACACACAAAGGGGAAGGGGCCACGCAGACTCCAGCAGTCACCTCACTACAGCTGTGCACACACACCTCTCCAACCAGAGAGGAAGGGGATCAGCAGCAAGTGCGCGAGCACTCCGGGTCTGCAGTCAGTGCACCCAGGAAGCACAGCTGTGGGAGGTCCTATGACAGTGAGATGCAGAAAGGAGACGATTCTCAGCGGGACCCTTCCTCAGAGGACCCAGAAGCACAAATAAGAGTCCAGCCCTCACACCCACCACACCCTGCCCTCCACCTAGCTCAAGACTCTTCTCCTTTGCAAGTGACAGGCCAAAGAGAGATTATGGAATCATGTCTTACTGAACGCCACAGGCATCTGGCCTGAGACTTCTTGGCACCCTCCCAAATGCGTTCTAGCCCCACCACAGTATGGCACTGGCATCTGTTGTGTGATCAGTTGAAAGCAGCTGCCCTTGCAGATCATGTGAGAACATAGGATGTAATTCGCTGCTGCTTGTCCGTGTCCATTCGCAGGCAAATTAGCTTCACAGATGCAACTCACTGCCATTAATAGGAAAGAAACTTGACCTTTGTCATCCCAGAGAAGCAGGGATGCCTAATCACCTCAAAACAGATAATGGACCCTACAGCCCTCCTCTCAGAGCATCCTAAAAGTCCCTAGGGGCCAAGCACAGAACAAGTGATTCCAACAGCAGCTTGTTTCTCCTACGGCGTCCTGGAGCCACACTGTTCTCCAGTGTGCAGATAACAGAGGCAACCCTGGGTGGCTCAGTAAGAGCAGAGAGGGAGTACACAAAGCAGCCTCACAGTTACACTGTAAAACACGGGGAGATGGCAGGTGGGGAGAGGGCCTGGGAGGAAACAAGGGAGGGGAAAACTGCCAGGATGTAGTATATGAGAAAAGAATACACACACACACACACACACACACACACATACACACACATACATACACACATACACACATACATACACACTCACATAAAAAACAGGACTGGGGACATAGCTCTGGGGCAAAATGCTTGCTTAACATGTGCAAGGCTAGGTCTTGTAGCCCAGCACTTAAGAAGGAAGAAAAAAGTCAACAGTCTCCTCCTCACTCAACACCCAAGTTAAGAAACTTAGAAAGTGTCATGGGGTAGCCATATTGTGCCTACTCCCTCAGTATACCAGGCTAGCCTCTAACTGACAGATACCTCTACCATCCATGTGTTGGGAGTAAAGGTGTGCGCCACCATGCCCAGCTCCATCCTCACGATGAGAACTTCACAGTTACACCCACAGCCACAGAAAGAGCTAAAGCACTGCATATACTGAGCACAGCACTGTGTAAGTGCCTCCCTGAGGACTTTCTGCAGTGGGAGGCTGCTAAGAATCCAACCAGTCAGCGACATCACAGCATCTCATACACTGACTATTTGGCATGACTAACCAAAGACATTGCCACTGACACACCACCTGTTCCCAACTCAACCAGCCAGTGAGCAGCACAACTATCTAATATACCAACTGCTCATAACACAACTAACCAAGGCTATCACCACTAACACGCTACCTACTCTTAACTTATCTAACCAGCTGTGGCACTGTTATTCCCATCTGACATGAGAGGATGATGAAGCACAGAGAAATTGGCATTTTCAGCTTGTCCTAGTGAGAAGTAACAGAACGGGCTGGGCCCCATAGTCACCACACCACAGTAGACAATGTTCTAAGCAAGGAAGAGAAAGCCTAGAGAGCTTAAGAACTGGTTCAAAGGTGAAGAATTAAGATGAGGTAAGTATATGCTGAAACTCATATTCTCAAGTGTGTGGGACAGAATACATCCCAGCCAAGTGCCTTGGTTCGCAGAGTGTACTAGGAACCACAGGCACACCAAGATCCAGTGGAATCAGGAATCCAAGTCCCGCTGCTCTACCTCCTTCCTCTGCCTTCTCTTTTTTGTTTTTTTTTTTTTTTTTTTATTTTTTGGCAGTTTTTTGTTTTGCTTTGTTTTGTTTTCCAAGACACGGTTTCTCTGTGTACTCTTGGCTCCTGAAACTCACTCTATAGACCAGGCAGGCCTCAAACTCTGCCTCCTGAGTGATGGAATTAAAGGCATGTGACACCACCACCCAACTTCCTCTGCCTTCTTGTTAGAACACAGACTTCATCCATGCTGCACAGCCCATGTACGCTTCTCTACAACTATGCTTGTGAGGGCATTCATCCCTCCTTTCCACACCTATCTACCAAGGATACTCATGGATTCTGTTTGCACAGTCTGCACACTGCGAGAGAGCACTTCCTAAAGTGATGGCCTTCTGGGCTCAATACACATGCACACATACACACACACATAAAACACAGTTTCTGATGCAAACTCCAGCAATTACTGTACTCGAGATTTGGGTGTTCCATGTGTAATGCTTATCTCCTCCAGAAAATCCATATCTAGCCAACAGCATGTATATTACAAAGAGGGATAAACTAACATATACAACTCACTTTGAAATGCATCCCCAAGTGATGGCTAGTTAGAGATGGATAGACATGTACCATTCGATTTACTTCTTCCTTTCTGATTAGAGGCCTTGGGTTTGGTTGAACCTTTGTTTGTTTGTTTGTTTGTTTTGCTTATTTGTTTTCCTTTGCTTTCTGTCCTGGCTAGAGCTTCCAAACTGAGCTGAGCAGTAGTGGTGAATCCTTGTCTTGTTCTTGATCTTACAGCATGGCTCTCAACTTGCCTAATGCTACAAACCTTTAAGAAAGTTTCTCATGTTATGATAACCCCAACCATAAAATTTTTGCTACTTCATACTGTAATTTTGTTGATATGAATCATAATATAAATATTTGATAGGAAGAATATCTGATATGTGACCTCCTCCCCATGAAAGGGCCATTCGATTGGCAAAGGGGTCACAACCCACAGGTTGAGAATAACTGTCTAGAGGAAAGGCTTTTCTTTTTTATCATCACGTATGGGGCTAACAGTGGTCTTGTCCTGTAAAGCCTCTTGCTAAATTAGTGTGCACTTCTATACCTAATTAAATGAGTTATTTATCATGCAAAGACACTGACTTTTTCAGCATCTATTGAGGTGGTCCTATGCTAATTTTCCCCTCATTCTGCTACTGGAACTTACCACACTTGATGACATGTGTATGCTGATCATGGGGTTAGATATTGTCACTGTACTGCTGAATGCAGTTTCTCAGGATTCCGAGGATATGCGTACATCAGTGTTCATCGGGAATGCGGCCAGTAGTTTTCCTGTCTCGTAGTGCTCTTCTCTGGCATTTTCATCAGGTTGTATCTTCTAACACAAGAGTAGAGCTGATCCCCTCACTTACATTTTTTAGAGGAATTTAGGAAGGGGAGAACTCACTAGTGAAGTCACCTAGTCTGGGGCTGTGTGCTGGGAGTCTGTGACTACTGAGTAACTCTCCATCTCACTGCTTGTTTATTTACTTATCCTATTTCCCGTGCTCCATGGAAGCTGTATACTCTAGGATTCAACCCCTCCTTTTATTATCTAATGTCTACCTATTCACAGTGGTCTTACTTCATCCCTGGTATGTATGGTATAAGCTGTAATGATTCCTCTTAATTTATAATTTTATTTGCATTCGCTTCCTCAACTAGTCAGTCTAGCCAAAATGTGTTAATTTTTTTCACCAGTATATATATATATATCTTAGTTTGGCTATTGCTTTTCCAAGTGTATATTCTATTTCTTCCTAGTCTTTGAACTTAGTTTATTTTCTTCTCTCTTTTCTTAAAATACAAAGTTCATCTGTTTACTTGAGATCATGTTTCTTTTTTCATGGTTTTTTTTTTTTCAAGACAGGGTTTCTCTAGCTGTCCTTGAATTCTCTATGAAGACCAAACTGTTCTCAAACCCAGAGTTCTACCTGTCTCTGCCTCCCAGGTGCTAGGATTAAAGGCATGCACTACCATGCCAGGCTGAGATCATGTTTCTTAATGTAAGCATTTATCCCTATAAATTGGCCTCTTAAGGACAGCTCGGCTGCACTGCATAAGTATTGGTATGTTGTATTTCCATTTTGATCTGTCTCAAACGTCTAACTTCTATTTTGATTTCTTCCTTAGCTGACTGGTTGTTTGAGAATATGTTGTTTAATTATCATGTTATTTGTGAATTTTCCATGATTATTTACTCCCAGTTTTATAACGGAGTAGCCAAAAGAAATGATTCATTTCACTCCCTCTTCGATTTGCTAGATTTGTTGTGGCTCAGCATCTGATCTATCATGGCAAATATCCCCTGCGTTACTCACCCCCTATGTCACTTCATTGGCCTTGCTGTTTTGTTTCAGTTGGTGCTGGATTAGGTTTTGATGTTGTTGCTGTTGTTTGGCAGTACTAGTAAGCTTTGATTATTTCTTTTCCTACTTGTTTATATGTCAATTAGAGAGGGGTTTTTTCCCCCTTTATGGTTACATAAAACATCATACAAGAACAACAGCCCAAATGCCTAAATTATTAACTCCAAGGAAAAGCCCAGGCCTGGGGGAGTAAAGGGGCAGGCCTGTGATCCCAGGTACTAGGAAAATAGAGCGAAGAGCATAACACTCAAGGCCTGCCTGAGCTTCACAGCAAGTTCATGACCAGCCTGGACAACTTAGTGAGATCTTGTCTCAAATGTTTTAAAAGTTGGGTATGCAGCTCAGTTTTTCTTGCCTACAACCCCAGGCAAGAAAAAGAAACAAGTTGGCTCATAGTTTTGGAAACTTGATCAACCATCAATCAGTGACATTTCTTTAGAGCCTGAACAAACAATACATTATGATGGCAGCACAAAATGAAACTAAACCATTCACCTCATGGCCAGGGAGCTGAAGTTAGCAAGGGGAAGGGGCTGAGTCCCATAATTCCTTTCTGGTCCTTTAGACCCTTCAATCACTTTGTCTTTTAGTGTTCCACTAGGCTTAAAGGCGATCTATACCACAAGGGAGTTTATCTGGATCTGAACGTGAACCTTTATCAGTGAGCTAGCCTTCCTCTATGCTCACATTACTGACTTTAAGGGGAAGTCCCTGTAGCATTCGGTTTTAAAAGCAGGCCCAGAGGTGATGACTTCCTCTGCTTTCCTCTGTCTGAGAAAATCCTGGTCTTACCTCCATCTCTGAAAGACAGCTTTGCCTGGGCTAGCAGCTTGATTTTTCACTGGGTATTTTGAATATATAATCCCATCTCAGATCAGGGTTTCTGTTGAGAATCTTCTGGTAGGTCTTAATAAAGCTCTCTTCTTTTTGCTTCCGCTTTCAAACTCCTCTGGATTTTAATGATGTGGTGAAGTCCAACGGGCTTGAGTTTCGTTGTCTCTCCTCAGCCTGGAAGTTCTCAGTGAGCATTTCTTTAAACAAAGTTCTGCCTCTGTGGCTCTTCTCCTCCTGGAGCTCCTCTATGTGCAGACTGGTTCATATAGCAGGCCCCCTGAACCCCAGTGCCGGCTTCACTTGCCACTCTTTTTCTCCTGACCTGTCTCCGAGTTTGCTGGCTCTTCCTTCTGCTTGGAAGAGTCTATTGCTGAAGGTTCTGGTGCACTTTTTAGTTCAGTCATATTCTTTAGCTACAGAATTTCAGTTTGCTTGTGACTTCTGTCCTTCTGTCAAATGGCTCACTTTGTTCCTGCCTTGTTTTCTATGTCGGCTGTTTGTGAATTCTTGTTCCCTGTTCACTCAACTCCCATAAAACAATTACTTTGAATCCTTCGTGTAGGCCTCTATTTCTTTGGGATATGTAACTAGAACATTCATGACCTTTCTTTGGTCATGTCGTGTTTCCTTAATCTTTTCTCTTTGTTTTCCTTGCCGTCTTACATTGCTACTTTTACACAGTTTTGCTGACTAGCTTCAGGAAAAAGTTCTCCTCGGGTTTCCTAGTTGGCCTTTGTCACTATGACAAAACACTGTGACCAAAAACAACTTGGGGAGCAAAGGGTTTATTTGCCTTGCATGTCCTGATCACAGCCTACCACTGAGGAAGTCAGAGCAAGAACATAAACAGGAATCCCAGAGGAAGACTGTTTGCTCCCCATGGCTTGTTCAGCCTCCTTTCTTGTACAACCTGGTACCTGGGCCCTCCTACGTCAATCATTAATCAAGAAAATGTTCCATAGACTTGCTGCAGGAAAATTTGATGTAGGTAATTCCTAAATTGAGGGTTCCTCTTACCAGGTGACTGTAGTTGATATCAAGTTGACAAAGACTCGGCAGCACAAGGGGACACTGACTTGTAAGAGAAAACACATTCTACTTGTAGCCCCTTCTGTCAGGGAAGTCCAAGAGGAGAAATAGCTCCCTGATGCCTGCACCGCACAGGCTCTAAGATGTTCCTGCTTATTCCCCCTAAGGCAGTCTTTCTAAGTGTTCAAAGTCAAGTTCAGTCTCCCAAGCCAGTGAAGTCAGAGCTAGTTGCCTGTGTGCTCATATACCATCTGCAAGGCCTATGTGCTGTATACAGAAAATGGAAAGACAACGTCCTAGGACACTTGCTTATAGGAATTGTCGGAAGTACACACGGGCTAGATGGGAGTGTCTGCAATGATACATCCTTAAGACTCAAAGGCAGGTCTCTTGGGGAAGTCCCTTAGGCAATTACTACAAACACAATCCTTGGTTGAGTTCCAATTACTGGGAAGCCCTGATCTTTTCCTCTGTTATAGGCATTTGATTGTTGAAATAGTGTCTTCCTTAAAAATCTCTTTTCCCTGTCCCCAGATCAGCCGTATGATTCCTTCAGTGCTCTAGGTTAGTGAGGAAGAAGCAAGCAAACACAGGCACCCATGTGGCTAGCCTTTCTCTGCATTTTCACTTTCCCTTCTGGGTAGAAACCAAAGCTGAGGGTCAGCCAGACAGCTCATCAGGCAAAGGAGTCCAACAACCTAAGTTCAATCCCCAGGACTGAGTGGTGGAAAGAGAGAACTTACTCTGATCTACACCAGTGCGTGCACGCGCGCGCACACACACACACCACAGAGCACACTCATATGCATGTATGTGAATACTAAATTTTAAAAAGTGTTTTTAAAAATAAGAAAACAGAACTCAAAAGCTGAAAGAGTGTCTCACTGCACTGGCAGTGTAGGCTTTGGGGTCACAATATCTTGGCTTCTTCCCTTCTTCGATAACACATTTTTTATTTATTGCTCCAAGTGCTGAGATCTCCCCCACTACACTTACACACTAGCACAAAGGTCTCCTCTGTGGGATGAGAGCTGAACATCCTGATTCCCACCTTGCAATGTCACAGTCATATGCCATTTACTCTGTCATTTCCTCATACCCTCGGGTCTCTCTGGTCCTTTATTTGGTCAGCAGTCTGTGCTCATGCCCCTTAATCTAGATGTGAGCTTTGTGTCTACTGTCCTTTGCTGGGGCTGAACCTACCCAGAGGTCAGATCGAAGGGGATGAAGACCCAGCTCCCCTGCTGGAAATCCTTGTCCCTGGCTTACCCATGAAGTGGGATAGTCAGAACCAACAGGCTAGAGGCTGCTGCCCCTTCACTAGACTCTTCACACCTCCACCTCTCCCTTCAACACCCTTCCCTGATGGTTCCACCCACCAAAGCCTAGATTCTCTCCCCCACCTCTCCCTGCTTGTCAGTCTGCCCAGACTGACAGCCTTGCTCACTGACGTGGGCCCCTTCACCTCTCCAGTCCTTCAGGGTTTGGACAGGTAATACAGCACAGCTGTAGACAAAGTAGAAAGACGCTGTGCTTCCATGTGAGGAGCTGGTCCAACCTTGTAAGGCCAATGAGCGTCTTGACTCAACTTCAGGCTGTGCCATGACTGGTCTTCCTGAGAGGCTACTAACCAACAAGTCAAGTGCCTTAAGATAGAACCTAACCTGTGGCCATCAGTGCAAACATGTCCCATGAGCATGGCCGAGTTAAGAGTCACAATTATGCTTTGATCCGAGAAAATGCAGATCAGAGCATTTTCTCATCACATTATACTCATCACATGTATAAACCAGGCCGTAAAGCAGATTATCTTCTATTAACCAGACAGCTCCAAACCGCATGAAGGCTAGGCTTCCCAACCAGCACATGGCAGCGAGCAGCAGGGCCCACCCTCTGTGTGAGAAGATCTCAAACTGCATGAGGCTTTGTTCTCCTCAGGCCCCATTTAAACACACAGTCATCTTCCATTCTTTGCCTCTGCCCCATTCCTCCCTGCATCACATCACACAGGACCTACCGGGGGCTAAAGGAAAGGAGCAGTAACTTGTTAGCTTGTCAAAGTCTCCATCCAGTGAAAAAGCTTTCTGATTACTTTAGATCTAGGTTAACAAAATCGCTCTTATCTACTGCAGCAGTCATAATGAACACATCTTCCTCAAGTCAATCTTTCCATAAGGTGTTAAAACGTTTTATTAAAATTCAGAACATTTTAGGAGAATGTATCTTTTTCCATAAATCATAAAAACTAAGAACACAAGATTCTTTCTTTTTTTAGTTATATGTACACGTATATCTGAGTATGAATTGAGCATGTGAGTGCAGTGCCCTCAGAGGCCAGGAGAGGGAGTCAGATCCCTGCACCTGGAATTATTGGTAGTTGAGAGTCTCCCAATAAAAGTGCTGGGAACCAAACTCGGGTCTTCTGCAAGAACAACAAGTGCTCTTAATCACTGAGCCAGCACTTCAGCCCCAAATACACAAGCTCTAAGGCAAACAAGGAGATTCCTCTACCATCACACCTTACTCCATCATCTTACAGCTTACCCATCTTTATCCCTGGTCTCTAGTGCCACCATGAGGCACAGGCTGCCCCTCCTTCACACAAGCTGAGTCAGAATGCACTTTCTGCCCAAACCCAAGCCCTCCTGCCCACCACCACTTTCTACAACCAAAAGCTCAGGATTTTACTCTGAAATAAAAACTAAATCTGCAGTTTCAACTGACAGCTTTATTCTACCTGGGGAAAAAAATAGCACTAATAACAAGAGAAAAAAGAAAAAGAGGACCTTCCAACACAGCTAACACCAAGGAGTGAGTTTCCGTGGAATCAGCTAATTTTCATACTTAAAATATTCCAGCGAGTTAGCCTGTCCTTCACTTCACTGACTTTGCCAGGATGATGGACGGCCCCTTCTCCCTCAAATGGATTGCCAAACAGCATTTTATTGGGGATTTCCTCTAAAAGGCAATTGGAGGTTCCTGCTACACAATTTATAGGTGCATTGTTTCCATTTATTTTAATTTTATTTATAGCCTTCTGTCCAGAGCCGTTGGGGACGGGCAGCTGTAAAGCAGAGACCACAGACAGTGCGCTTTGTTCCTTTGTTGATGCTCAAATATCAGGGAATTGTTTGGAAAGCCCTAATCTGAATACTAATTACTTTTTCAACCAGACCTTGGGTGTGAACTCCCCTTTAGAAACTACACAAAAACACTGCACAAAACAAAATTTCATTATATAGCATTCATAATCCTGAACTGAAGGACACCGGGAGTGGGCCTACTTGAAAAGTGATGCCACCCACTGAGGGGACATGCACTTCAAGACTGGGGAGGGAGGGTTAAATGCAGGCACAACTCCTGGGTGACCTTGGGGCAAGGTTCTGGACCTTCATGAGCTTCAGTTCTCTCAACTATTACACAAAGTAGTGGCAAAATGAATTCCTTCTACAGAGTTACTGCCCATCAAATGAGAGCCTGGAGCAATGTCCCGCAGTGACCCTCCAGGCCAGGGTCCTGCAAGTGTCAGGTTAGCACTGGGAGGGATGTCAGTATACACAGTACCAACTAGAATATCTCATGCTACTGCGAATCCAAGTGTCCAGCACTAAATGCCTTGAGCATGCCCAATCTGCCCCACCTCTCATGGCCTCTTCCATGACATCTACTTTGATGCTAAACCCAAAAGTATGAACTCTCTAACTGACCACGCAGTTCCCCATGTAACAGCTTCCAAATCCTATTGACTCTCACCAGAGACCACTCAGTGTCTCCTCCTATACCACACACTGCTCCACTCTTAGCACTTACTACCTGGCTCACCTTTCCCACTACACCAAAATGAACTTTCTGGAAATTATCACTTAGAGATTACAGTCTTTTAGACAGGTCAGGTGGTAGCCTCATCCCTGTCGCGAAGGACAGGTCTCACTATAAAAGGATTATGCATTCTCATCGGCTGATGTTGGTCTTGGCTGGGGGCCACTGGGTAGTAGAACGAAGGTGGTGATGACAAACACGGTGTCCTGGCAAGGCTTTGAGAGGCATTGGGAGCTTCCACCAGCTCCTTGCTTCTACCCTCTGCCATGAGAACACAGTCTCAGACCAGGCCTTCAGCTTCAAACTTGAGCCCAGAGTGAGAAGACACACAGAGCTGTCCACAGCCCTTTGGAGACTCCAAGGAGCCCTGCTCCTCCCAGGTAGAACAACTGCTGTCAACCAAGGAGAATGTGGCCCTGCAGTCTCAGGAGACTGGAGCTGATTGTCAGCAGCTGGGGACAAACAGAAGCGACAAGAGATGAGCATCTTGGAGCTGGCAACCAAGGACCTTCACAAAGAAGTTGCCCACAACTCTGATGGCCCTGAGTGCCTCTCCAGCATCCACACACATTCCTGCCTCTGGGGAACCACTCCTGATGCCCTAACTCCATGCTCAGCCCCACTGCCTGCTACCTCTCCCAAGGCCTGCATTCTCACTGGCAGCTGTACGGCCTGCCCCTCCACCAGCTGACAGCACCAGGGATAAGAGTCTGCCTAATTTTCCTTTGTGCCTCCCGCTCCATTCACGCACAGTGTCTGGATCTGCCTGGTATGGGGTTGCTTTGTTGGTTTGCTTTTTCCATAACATTTCCACTGTTCAAAAACACTGACATACTTGATTCTCCTAAAAACCCACCACATAACACTCAACCCCAAAGCTCTGGCCTTCAAACAGGAAGAGAGACTGTTTTAGAAAGAGAGGCTAGGATGACCTCAGAAACCTACTGAGGACAACACAAGCCAGGAGACCTTTGGGAGGCATAGAACGCCACTGCCCCATCTCAATGAATAATGGCTAAATTACTATTCTCTACCTTGGGCAAACAGGCCATTGTAAATGCTTATTTTATGACTCAATGTTTCATAAATTATGCAGGGAGATTCTCTTAAGTGGCCTTCCTCTGGCCTTCCAGATGCAGCATTAATTTGGCAGCAATGTTAAGTAGACGGATCTACTCCATGCTGGTAAGTCTGTTAAGACTTGTGTCTCAACGGTAAAACCAAAGCTGACTTCATAGCCCACAGAGAACAGTGGAGCTACAACGGGGCAGTCCTCCCCAAATCTTCAGGCACCAGGAAGGTGAGATCCCACACAGGATGTTCAAGTTTACTGTGACGCTGTCTCTGTGCACCAGGGATAGTGGGATAAAAAGACAAGAAACAGCCATATCCTTGGGAGCTCACAAGCCAGGCCACATGCACCTATGAGCATGTGCGACATGACAGCACAAACGACTTGCTGGGATGGGAGAAGGCCAAAATTAATTAACTAGTTGATTAATTATTAGATGCCAGCGAGAGGAGGCATGAGCGTGACAATGTCAACATCTCAGTTATTTTTCTTGTGGTGATTAAACACTGGAACAGAGCACTTAAGAGAGGGGAAGGTTTATTTGGCTCCCAGTTTGAGGTTAGAGTCCAACATGGTGGCAGGCCTGGTGGCAGAAGCTTGAATCGGTTGGTCACATTGTACCCACAATCAAGAAGCGGATCGCAGTAAATGCTTGTGCTCAGCTTGCTTTCTACACTTATACAGTCCAGGACCTCAGCCCAGGGAATGGTGCCTCCCACAATTAGAAAAGAGTCTTCCTACCTCAAGTAACCTAAAGATCTGAGAGTGGCTGGGGAAAGAGGAAAGCTGCAATCAAACTATATTTTATGTTTAAAAAACTAATAAAAAATTTAGGCAGAAACGAAAACTTATCATAGGAATGTCCTCACAGGTGTGTCTGGAAGCTTATCTCCTCGGTGATCCTAGTTCCTGCAAACTGACAGTTATTAGCCAGCACAGTAGAAGAGTCTAGAAACACAGGCAAAAACAAAGAGGCTCGAGGCTGGGGATCGCTGCTGGTAAGATGCTAACCCTGGTCCTGTGACCTGGGAGTCTGCTTACAACATCAAGGTCTCAAGTTCCTTGTCTGAGACAGGGAGGCTGCATCAAGTAGGAAAAAAAGATATATGAGGCACTCAGGACAAGCACTCTAGGTGAGGGAGGGACGTGTGCATGTATTTGTGTATGTACAGCCCATTCAAACAGAAGAGCTCACAGGGCTAGAGAGGAACTGAGGACTAAAGAGCGACCAAAAATGAGCCAAAGGCTATGTGAAGGTCAGAGGAAGGGAGGTCTGGTCTCCTGCCCTGGGGTAAGGAGTTTGCACTTCACTTTGAACTCAGAGACAAGGCCTAGCAAAGGCTCATAAGGTAGGAGCTGAGACAACAGACTTATGTGGTATAGTCCCAGCCAGGAGAGAGACAGGACTCAAGGAATAGCCATGGGTTAGAGAGAAAAATGCAGGAACCACTTAGAGCTCAGAGACCATCAGCCAGAACAAGAACACCTAAAAACGCAACAAACACTTAAGAAATAAAAATGTCTTCCTGCCTCCACGTCCACTCCATTGTCTTTCTTCAGACATGTCCCAGTCTCTCATCTTAACTCCCACAGGTTTACATATGTTATTAGTCTGAAGGAGAGCCCATGCTGAATAAATGGTGAACTGGCCACAAGGCCTCTGCTGCTACAAGACACAAAGCATCCCAAAAACCCCTTGTCACCAGACTTCCAAATGCCTTAAGTGACCAACAGAAGGCCCCAAGTGGGAAAGGCACAGAGACTCTTCTGGGGGAAGTACAAGAAGGAGGGTGTGGGTCCAGGGCCATGGGGTGTCATGCCCTTGTGTGGTTCAAGTCTACACCCTCCAATTCACAAATAGGATTAGATGCTTCCAACTTTCTTATGGCTTTGTCTTCCCTTCCTTGAAATCAGGGCAAGAAACTCTGAAAGAAACCTCACTGCTCTTCAATAGAAAGTACCAGCCATTCTAGGTACCTCTATGAGAGAGAATAGTCAAGCTGGTCACCCTCCAAAGAACCCACTCAATGATCAAGCAAGCCAAGGAGTGTGTGCAAATAGAAGAGACACCCACACCATCTGGGCAGGGCTGCTAGCTGTCCTTATTAGCAGCCAGACCTCTATGGTTCAAAGTATCACTTACCAAGTATCATTTGGTATATACTGAAAATATGGGTCTAAAAGTGGGCACAGGGGCACACACCTAGAATCCCAGACTGAGAAGGATGAGGCAGACAAGGCTTAATTTTGGGCTAATGTAGGCTTACCTATTACCTAATGACTTTCAGGACAGCTTGGGCTACAAAGCAAGACCCTGTCTTAAAAAAACAAGAGCTGGGAAAATAGCTCCGTCAGTAAAGTGCTTACCTTGCAAGCTTGAGAACCTGAGTTCAATTCCCAACGCTATGTAAAGAGGAGGGCATGGTGGCACTGACTTGTAATTCCAGCACTGGGAAACTAGAGACAGGCAAATAAATCCCTGGTACTCACCGCCCAGCCAGCCTAACCTACTTGGAAAGTACCATGTTAATAAGAGACCTGTCTCCTGAGAAATAACATCTGAGGTTCACCTCTGGCCTCCACACAGGTGTGCCTCCGTGTGGACACACACATACACAAATTATATCCCATGAGAAAGAAAATGAGGATTCACAGCATCTTAAGGACGGGCAAGGTAAGCGAAGTACTCGCACTTAAACACAATGCTCACTCACAGTGAAAAGGTCATGCCCTGCAGAGGAAGCAGGCCACAGTTTTCTGTCCTGAGACTGCGCTCACTAGCACCCATGCTGCACTCACCTGCGAGACAGCAGCCTGTGCACCAGGAACACTGTAGGACACAGATTATAACCAAGTGGTACTGCTGAACTGTGAAACTTATAAATAGACTGTGAAGAACATTTTAACATAATTTGCTTTCCAGGCACAAAGAACCATGTCAATCAACTCTACACCCCAACAGAGGCAAGAGTCTCTGTTGACAGCTTTCTGGCAAATGAAAAAAAAAAAAAGAAAAGAAAAAGGAAGAAAGAAAAAACAGATTTTACAGTGAGCTAATCTATCTTTAAAATAAAAAATTAAAAAATGGAAGCTGGAACTGCATTCATGTTTTTACTTATTTATTCAGCAACTAGATGCTAACCATGAGCCAGGAACCATCCTCCATATAGCAGCCCTGAGTTCTACTCTGGAATCAGATGAACATAGGGGACACCCAGGCTCCCTCTCCACAGCTAACAAGGCCCCACAGCTGGTTTACACAGCCTCCTGTCCATGGGAAGAGGCTGTCACTGTGACAGGTGGCAGTGCAACATGTGATAACTCTGGACCAGGCTCTCAACCAACAGCCCAATCACCTTGGGTGAGAGCCAGAAGCTTCAGGCTCTTGCTACAGCCTCTCCCGGGAACATCCTGAAGAAGCAGCCTCCAAGGAAGGCCAATGTGAAGAGATGGCAAGGGCAACTGAGATAGCCCCACCTCTTGCACATGGCAGCAGCTGCTGGGGAGCCTGTGTGGCAGCTACAAAGTATTAAAAACTTCTAAGCAAGGGAAGCTGCAGGACGGCAGAGCCACGCACCTACTAACTTGAGGAAACTAACTCAGAAATGACTGCACATCTGGAGCTGTTCTCAAGCTATTCACAGTAGCCAGCAAGCTAGAGAAATCAGTCAGTGGGGCGGGCGCCTGCTGGGCCTTCCTGGAGCTCCATAACCATGGGTGCTTTATTACTGCACAGCTTCAGTGCTACGATGACATTGATTACCATTTTAATTTTTCAAAAATCAAATGTACAGACTTCACAATCAATGAGCAGATTTACCAGGCCAGCACTCTGTGTGCTAGCAACATTGATCTCACTTAAGCTTCCCAGCAACTCTGCAAGGTGAAGGGGTGCTCATTAACCTCACTGCAGAAAACAACTCCTACAACAGGCCGTGGCTCTCAAAGGGCAGAGTCAGACTTGAGCCAAGCCTTTCTTTCCAGAAAGGGTGGCTGAGAGGCAGCAAGAATCAACCCAAGCATTTATATAAATGTATGGTCTGAAGCTAACTCTTTAAAATGGACCAACCTAAGCTACAAGCAAACCTTTGGGCTTCCTGACAGCACATTCCAGTCACTACTCACCTTAGTGTGGGGTGGGACACAGAGGAACAGTAGGGAGAGAGACAGGAACCTGGAGTCAGGGTCAGTGAAACAGATGTGACAACTGAGGTGTCACTCTTCCCTTGTGTATGTGGTACCCAAGAGTGGAGAATCTTGAGCTGGTCTGTTGGGTCTGACTCCTCTTTCCTGCTCTCTAATGTTAAACGGGTGTAACAGCATTTCAGGATCACTGTGAGAGATAAATGCCAAGTGTGCTGAGCCACACTGGAACAGTTCTGTTCTAGGGACCCCCCACTCCAGGGGCTTGTCCTGAAGATCACTCACAGGAGTCCAATTGCTCATGGTTCTCAGGCATCCATTCACTTTTCACCTAATGAGGGCTGAGCTCTACAGGGAATGTCCTCTTACAAGACAGTAGACGAGACAAGAGTGTGGCTCAATGGTCAGTCCAAGCCAGGCACTACAATCTGAGCACACAAGAGGCTGAGGCAGAATGTGATGGTGTTAACTGTCAACTTGACAGAATCTGGAACCACTTGATGATGTCTGAGGGAGACTATCTTCAATACATTAGTCGATGTGCAAAGTTTTACCTATAGATGAGACTACTCCCTGGGCAGGGATCCTACTATATAAAATGTACACAGCAAGTTAAGTACAAGCTAGCATTCCTCCTTCTGTTTCTACTTTGGATGCAATGTGACCAGGCACTTCAAGCTCCTACTGTCTTGACTTGACCTCCATGACAGATCATCCTTCAACTGTAAGCTGAAATAAACGCTTTCTCCGTAAAATACTCTTTGTCAGGGCATTTTATCACAGCAACAGGAAAAGAAACTAAGACACAGGAAGAGTGTGTATTCAGGGCCAGCCTGGGCTACACAGAAACCTGAACTCAAAAATAATAACAGCAATAATAATAATAATAGCAGCAATCAATTGGGAAAATGAATGACAAATGGAGAAATTTGTGATATGTAAGCAAAAAGATATGGTCAAGTCTTAAAATATGGGTGTCCTCGGTCATCAAGACAAAACAACAGCCTACAGAATGGGAAAAGATTTTCACCAACCCCACATCAGACAGAGGTATGATCTCCAAAATATACAAAGAACTCAAGAAATTGGTCATCAAAAGAACACATAAGCCAATAAAAAAAAATGAAGTAAAGACCTAAACAGAGAACTCTCAACAGAGGAATCTAAAATGGCTGAAAGACACTTAAGGAAATGTTCAACATCCTTAGTCATCAGAGAAATGCAAATCAAAACAACTCTGAGATTCCATCTTACACCTGTAAGAATGGCCAAGATCAAAAACACTGATGACAACTTATGCTGGAGAGGTTGTGGGGAAAAGGGAA
>PVIU01013197.1:0-56951 GCA_004026605.1 Ondatra zibethicus | reverse complement strand
TTTTTTTAACCAGATACATGTGTTGTTTGGCTTGTTATATTTTATTTTTGTTTCTGAGGCTACAGTGTCACTATGGAGCTCAGGCTGCTCATCCATCCTCCTGCCTCAGCCTCCTGGGATTATAGGCATGAGTGTATATACTTACGCCTATACCAAGCCTGGCTAAATTTACTTTTGTTTTTCTGTTTTCAGTGCTATTGCGTCAAACTCAAATTCATATGAATGCCAGGTAAGTGTTCTAGCATGGAGTCCCTCCTACCTTCGCACAGGTTTGATATGGTAAGAGCCTGGACGGGTAGGTTTAGGGACCGAGGGTATCGCAGAGTTCATAGACAGGAAGAACTGGGAAACAAACATAACAACAAATTTTGTTTTTCTCCCTTCCTCTACTTCCTCCTCAATGACCATCACACATGATAAAGAAGGGATGGACAATTTATTCCACATCATCACCTGAGCCACAGACAAGACCGAGTTGAGGGAGAGGAACACAAAGCTGGTCCCCAAATCCTCCTGTGCTCATTCTTTGTCATGATGAGAACAGACCTAGCCAATGGTGGCTGGGTAGGGTCCTGAGAATCTTTTAGATAAACCTAATGGCTGTTGCTTATCCTTCTGCTTATCAGGCTGGGGGATGTCCTCTCGGCTGTTGGAGGGTCGCACAGTGCTCATCAGAGGCCCTGTCAATGCGCTGTTGCCAGGACTGTTGAGGATGGAGGAGGAGCTGTCCATTATCAGTCTCCAGAAGTTTTTATGGTTGAGGTAGCAAAGGACCCCTGGGGGGGGGAAACACAAGAAAAAGGGGGAAGCAGAGAGCTGCATGGAAGGTGACAGGTGAGGTGAGCCAAGGGGAAGGTTAAGTCCCTATGGACCCTCGTGGTGGGCGTGAAGCAGGGGAGAGGTCGCCTGCCCCTCCTTCCACACATCCTCTGTTCTGACCCACCCAAGTCCCAAGTCCCAGGACCCTCCTGGCCACTCACCACAGGTGAGATACAGGATGAACACCAGCCAACCAATGAAATAGCTCCACCCGATGGGGACCGATATGTTCCTCTTCAGCTCATAGATCCAGAGATTAACAGGGAACAACAGGAGGGTGAGGAAAATGAAGGAGACTGGGAGGTGGGAGTGGAGAGATCTTATTCTCACCTAAGAATCGCACAGGAGTGCTGCCTCATCTGCTGAGCTACAGACGCCAACCACTCACACCACGCACACCGAGTCCTCGTCCTGGTCCTGGAGGCTCGAGGACATCAACCCTCCTGACTCCAGGGCTCCAGAAGTAGTTTATCTCCACTCTCACTGCCCTTCTCCCAGCGCCCCAAACGCTCGCTCCGCCCCCAGAGAAGAGGGAGACACGCCCAGGATGATGTGGGTTAGGGAATTAAGGACCTTTTTCAGAGCTGGGGGGCACCTTCACAGAAGCTCAGGATCATCCCAATCAAGCCAAAGAAAGGTATTCTCTGCAGGCGGGGCAGGTACGGCAGGTGCAGCCAGGCAGTGAGGGCAAAACCCAGCCCCAAGGCCAGGGTGAAACTTATCTTAGCCATCCCCAAAACTGGATGGTTTGTCCACAGCTTAAAATTGTCTGGGAAAAAATAACAAGACAGGAACTCAGGATTCACAAACATGAATTGTGATCAAATCAACAAACATGAGGGAAACACTCAGATTATTCAAAACCAAAGAAATGCAGAGTTAAAATCATAAAACAATACTTTCGCTCAAGTAAGGCTCCTGATCTAGAGACTACTTGGCAATTCCAACCACTTGAACGTATAAATAAGAGCCCTATGAGCTCAGCACCGGCAATGGGAAAGCCGAGGTAGGAGGATGGACCTGGGTTTGAAGCTAGCTTGAGCTACATGATGAGTTACAGACCAAGCTAGATTACAATGTGATGTTTCAAAAAAAAAAAAAAATAAAAATAGCCGGGTATAGTGGCTCACACCTTTAATACCAGCACTAGAGAGGCAGAGGTGGTCTGACCTCTGTGAGTTCAGCCTGGTCTACATAGTGAGTTCGAGGACAGCCAGAGCTGCATAGTGAGACCCTGTTTCAAAAAAATTTAAAAAACTAGAAAAAAAAGCCAGGCATGGTGGCACATGTCTTTTATCCCAACATTCCAGAAGCAGGCAGATCTCCGTTAAACTCAAGGCCAGCCTGATGATACATACACACACACACACACATATATTATACATAGCAAATTCTAGGACAGCCAGGGCTACAGAGAAACCCTATCTCAACAAAACAAAACAAAAAAGAAAATCGAGACACAAATAGCAATTCTCAAAAGAAAAAATATGCAAATTGTCAACGGACTTACAAAAACTTTAGTGGCTCTCCCTTTTCAAAAGAAATCTTGCAAATGCTCTTAGAATTTTAGACCCTGAAGCCTGGAATGAGTGGTAACTGGCCAGTTCCTGTGGTTGCCTTCAAAACATCTTCCCTTTGTCCCCATACAAAGTGGCTGGCTTCTTTTGAATGAGCCTAATTTCGTTAATGACCACGGCATCATGGGCCACGCCTTTCAGGTTGCTCCTTTCCAGGTATGACCGCATGTTTTTCAAACCCTTTACTCTGTTTTTTCCACTCCCAAGTCTCACTACAATCTGGCTAAAAGAAGCCGGATTCCTCCCGCAGACCAGTTTCAACTGCTTCCTTCCACATGAGCAGATGTGGTCACAGCAAGGATTCCCCCCACACCCCCACTCTTCTGTCGCCTGTTCATCTCTGTGACTAATAAGCCGATGGAAGCAACATAAAGTGAAAAGATTTATTTTGGCTCTTGGCTTCAGGATTTGGTCCATGGTCACCTGGCTCTAGATAGCGGGGCCATCATTGTGGCAGGAACATGGGGTAGAAGCTGTTCAAAGCACAGATTCTTCACTCGGGAGGCAGAGGTAGGCGGATCTCTGTGAGTTTGAGGCCAGCCTGGTGTACAAGTGCTAGTTCCAGGATAGGCTCTAAAGCTACAGAGAAACCCTGTCTCGAAAACCAAAAAAACAAAACAAACAAAAAAAGAAGACAGAAAGTGCTAGATGTGGTGGCGCCCACCCTTAATCCCAAGCACGTGGGAGGCAGAGGCAGGAGGATCTCCGTGAGTTCTTGTCCTGCTGTACAAAGAGAGTTCCAGGACAGCCCCTAGGACTACACAGAGAACCCATCTCCAAAAACCAAAAATGAAACCAAACAAAAAAGCAATGAGTGTATAAGTCAAGTGTGGCGGCTCATGCCTGTAATACCAGGTCTCAGGAGGCTGAAGATGGCTGCCAGTTCAAAGTCACCCTGGGGCTACATAAAGAATTCTAGAATAGGTTGGACTACAGAGTGAGGTCCTGGCTCAATTAAAAAAAGAAAAAAAGAACAAACAAAAACCAAACAAACAGTAAAGAATACATACAACAATGTAAAACCTATTTAAAGCTTCCTCTGGGGATGTGGCTCAGTGTGGCGCTCAGTGTGTGTGGGGAACCAGGCTCGGTTCACAGCACCACTGATCAGGAAACATAGAATCCCATATCTGCCCTTGTGAAGCTTATGCTGTCTCTTGTATGTGAAAAGCACTCAAATATTTCATGTGGCAGGACCCTGAGCAACGTACTAAATCTAAGCTCCAATCTTCCCATCTACAAAATAAGGTCAATTATCTCTATCTCTTTTTTTTTTAAACTTATTTATTATGTATACAATATTCTGCATGTATGCCTGAAGGCCAGAAGAAGGCACCAGATCTCATTTTTGGGGGGGGATGGTTGTGAGCCACCATGTGGTTGCTGGGAATTGAACTCAGGACCTCTGGAAGAGCAGTCAGTGCTCTTAATCACTGAGCCATCTCTCCAGCCCTTATCTCTATCTCTTGTGGCCGGTGGACAATTCGGCTGGAAAAAGAGCAGGCCATAGATGATATTTTTTGTTGTTCCACATTTGTCCTTAAAAAGCTATAAGCTCTAGACCTGCTTCTGATTTATGTGAAGGAGAACGAACAGGTGGAGGCTGACTCCAGAGCTGGACCTTTCTGAAGTGGTGAGGGGCAACAGCATGGAACAGAACTTGACTCAGAAATTAATTCAGGAAAGGAAGCCAGCAATCAAGGGGAAGTGCAGAGCTGAAGCACAGGAGCATGACGTCAGACAGAAGGGAAGGAGAAACGGCAGGAACTGGGGAATGATTGCAAGAGAACATTCAGGGGGTCACCTCAGGGCTCTGGGCACAAAAACTGGGGGCGCAGTACCGCCCAGGTGAAAGATGAAGTCGAGCAGAAATGATCCAGACATCTCTCAAAATTCTGCATAGCAGCTTTGACTGTCTTGGAACTCTCTCTGTAGACCAGGCTGGCCTAGAGTTCACAGAGATCTGCCTGCATCTGTCTCCCAAATGCTGGGATTAAAGGCGTGCGCCATTACCATCCGGCTCATCTTGACATTCTTAAAGCAAAATCCTTTGGGCTTTACCCAAAGAGATGACATCTTCTTCTGGGTCAGGTGAATTAACCAAAGGAAGAACATGATCCACAGAGATCACCATGCCAGCAAAGCCATTTTGCAGTCCAAATGAAGATGGCTGATAGGAGGGAACAAGACTGTGGGGGCTACCACTGAGGTCAAGGCAGGCTGGACCTGGGATGGGATGAAGGGACTCACCTTTCCCACTGTCTGAGCTGGAGCAGCTTTTAGATATGCAGGCGTACAGGAGCCCTGTGGACATTGTATGGATCGAGGTGTAGACTCTATTGGTGATGTTTTTGGGGTAACGCTGATGAAAACGACTCTTAGAGGCGTACAGCCATTTTTTGGAGAAGACCATGACCAGAAGCAGGAGGAAGGCCACCAGGCTGAATTCTGAGGCCACCACCTGGGCTATCCAGCAGGAGCTGTGCGCAATTCTCCACTGAAAGGGCAGTTGGGAGTTGCGGCGTTGCCCCGTAAGTGACCGTCTGTTTCTGCTGGGAGAAAGGACAGAAGTCCTGCCCTGCCCAGCCTAGCCCTCCTCCAACCCCCTCCCAGCCTCCTTCTCTTCCTAGGCCTCTGATGCCTACTCTCTCCCATCTCGCCTCCGTCCCTTTCCACACTCACCTGGCTCTTATAGTCTCAATCTCTTCCTCAGTCAAATCAGTTTCCATCACAGGCCCAGTGTCAGAGACAGAATGGGGGAGCCTCTTTCCATGCACCTGAACTCCAGCTCCAAGAGAGGGCCTCACCCCATTCCGCTGAGCAGGCCCTAACTGCCATGGAATATTGCTGGGGAGCAGTGAGATGGGGGGATGGGCTGTGGATTCAGCTCCAACCCTTTCTCCAAGTTCTATTCCTCTGGCTCCAGCCCCCTAACTGTGGATCAGACAGGATGCCTCTCTCCTAGCTGCTGCCTCCCTTTGCCCAAGGTGATGATTTCTGAGAGAGCCCATTTCTCTTCCCTAACCCCAAAGGCTCACTGACAGGGAAGGAAAGGAAGAAAGACACACCTCTAGGAAAAACCCTGAGTCCCTCCTTCCTCCTTGGACCGCTCCTCCAAACCTGTGTCAACCTTCCCACTACTTCCCCAGCCTCTCCCCTTCCCCTGTCTCACCTCTCTATGAGTTCCAGACAACAATGGTCAGCAGGCTCCCCCTTCACTCCCTCTTTCTCTTGGCAGGAACTTCCTATGAAGCTTAGGCTGGCCTGGATCTTCCTATATATCTCAGGATGACCGAACGAAAAAAAGAAATAAAAAGGAAAGGACATGACTGGTCCTAGATATGGTGGAGGAGAAAGTTCATTGTAGATAAAAGGGAGAGCATAGGCAGAGACAAGGACCTCTGGGAGAATCCAGAGTGAACGAACATGTCTCTGAGCCATGTGAATAGACGGGAGGAGAAGGGAGAGGGGAGAGAGGGGAGAACCAGGCATACAAGCTAAGAAGCCCAAAAGACAAGGAATAACCAAAATGGCTGGGCTATATAGGGGGAAGGGCAGCTTAGTCCTTGGGCTGGAGAAGTGGGGGTGGGGGTTGAACCATGGATATAGGGGCTAAGGGATGCTGGAAGAATCTGGCGGCCAGTGTCTGCTTTGATATGTTAAATAGGCATCACAGACATTTATTTGTTCCTGGTTTGAGACCTGACAGTGACCTCATAGCAATTCCCTTGCCTCTGCCTCCCAAGTACAAGGATTTTATAGGTGTAGGGTACCATGCCTGGCTTCTTCTTCTTTTAGGATTTATTTCTTTTTATGTGTCCTAGTGTTTTGACAGCATGTATGCCTGTGTGAGGGTGCCAGATCCCCTGTAACTGGAGTTATAGACAGTTATGATGTCTATAACTGGAGTTATAGATGGTTTCCTATATATTGTCATGTAGGTGCTGGCAAATGAACCCAGGTCCTCTGGAAGAGTAGTCAGTGCTCCTAACCCCTGAGTCATCTCTCCAACCCCATCCTTGGCTTCTTTACTTCTTTTCTTCTCAGTACCAGAAGAGGGAGGGCACAGAATGAAGGTAGACCTGAGGTGTCACATAAACTGATGATTTTTCTAGCCTCTTGAGAATATGCACGCATTTCCTGCATGTTAGAATATGCCCATGTGTAGTATGAAGGGCTGGCTTGGCGAGGTTTCTGTCCTGCCCAGTTCCCACTGCCAGCAAGTCCCCAAAAAATCACGCAGAGAGTCTGCATTAGGTTATAAACTGATTGGCCCATTAGCTCAGGCTTCTTATTAGCTCTTGTAACTTATATAGTCCATTATCCCTATCTATGTTAGCCATATGGCTCAGTACCTTTTTCAGCGGGGCAGGTCACATCCTGCTTCTTCAGTGGCCTGGACGGGAATGCCGAGAGAGCTTCCTGCTTCCCAGAATCCTATTCTCCTTGCTCTGCCTCTGCCTCTACTTCCTGTCCCAGGACATGGCCAATCAGCGTTTATTTAAATCATGATTGACAGAATACGGACAATTCTCCCGCACCCGTGTTCTCCTGAGTATTAGTGCTAACTGGTTTTCCTTCTGTTGTCACTTTCCTGTGTGCAGTTACACTCTTGGATCTCTTCTTTTTTGTTTTGTTTTGTTTTGTTTTTCAAGACACGGTTTCTCTGTGGCTTTGGAGCCTGTCCTGGAGCTAGCTCTTGTAGACCAGGCTGTCCTCAAACTCACAGAGATCCGCCTGCCTCTGCCTCCCGAGTGCTGGGATTAAAGGCGTGCACCACCACCGCCCGGCCGATCTCTTCTTTCTTTATCTGTTCCTAGCATTGTCTTCGGGACCCGCAAGCGGCTCCTCCAGCTCCAGGTAGTACCTTCGGCGCGCTCATGATGCAGCCACACAGCCTTTTTTTTTCTTTTTGTCCCTCAGTCTATTCATCTGGAAGGCAGACAATAAGGCTTGTCTCAAGGACTCCATTTGACTTCCTAGTGAGGTAAAGAACTGAGTCCTTGCTGGCTCCCAGGATATGGTATTGTTTCTGTTAAATACCATTTATAGTTGTTTTGAAGTCTCACCAGCAAACAGAGAAAAGGCACAAGCACAGAGGACAATTCCTGGCCGACATCCTTGCATATTAGTTACTGCAACAGAGTTGAAGTGAGTGTAAGCAAAAAAAGTGTTAACTCCGAACCTCAAGGTCAAAGGAGCAGCCAAATGCCAGGAACCAGGAACAGTTCCAATCGGGGAGTCAGTCCTCCCACCCTGACCTCCCCACTTCCCTGAGTAGCCTATTGCCTCTTGTGCACATGGTGAGAAACCCAAGCTGTGCCTCTACCACTCATAGCCCTTACAGTGGCGAATTCTCTATTCCTTCTGTAGCCCTGTGGGGATAAGGGCTGTCCTCAGAACAGCCAGCCAATCCGAGGCTGAGCCCTGAAACTGCCAGGTGGGCTCAGCCCTTACATGCAGGGGCTGCCCAGATTTAGACGGTTGCTCTGCAGAGCCAGAGATGGTCAGTGTTGTCAGATCCTTTTTGGGGTTTCCTCAAATTTCCAAGCCTTTCTAATAACAAGCAGGTCTCACAGCAATGCCTGGAGGACTCTTGGAAATGTGTTTCTGGAGAACACACTCCTGGAAGATTTTGCCATAAATACCACTTTTTATAGAGCTTACAAATAACACCACTAGACACAGCACGGTTTACACACACACACACACACATGCACACACATGCGCATGAGCACATCATTGCATAGTATTTTTTTTTCAAAAGCAGTGAAAAATAAGCAAAAGTATCCTATGATGGTGCCTTCCCAGAAGGGACAGAAGAGTGGGCCAAGCGGCCACCCCAGCATGTGCATGCTAATAGACTAGTTCCTGGGTGATGTGGCAGGCACTCAAACACAGGAACTATTGATTATTGTATGTGTATGAATGTTTGGTCTGCATGTATGTCTGTGCACATCTGATGTTCTCAGAGGTCAGAAAGGGGCATCAGATCCCCTGGAACTGTTGCTACAGATGGCTGTGAACCACCATATATGTGCTGAGAATTGAGCCCAAATCATCCTGAAAAGCAGCCAGGGTAAACCACTAAGCCATCTCTCCAGCCCATAATTAAAAAAATTTTTCAAGACAGGGTTTCTCTTTGTAACTGTGGAGCCTATCCTGGAACTCGTTCTGTAGACCAGGCTGGCCTTGAACTCACAGAGATCCACCTGCCTCTGCTTCCCAAGTGCTGGAATTAAATGTGTGTACCGCCACCACCCAGCTAAAAAGAAACATAATAATTGTTGTTCAGTGGACCAGCAAGATGGCTCAGTATGTAAAGGCACCTGCTGCCAAGTTTAGAGATCTGATTCCAAATCCTATGGCCCAGACAGTAGGAGAGAACCAACTCCCGTAAGTTGTTTTCTGACCACACTCACTCATGCACACACACAGAATGATGGAGAGAGAGAAAGAATAAAATGATAAAATGTAACTTAAATATATGTGGGTGCTGGAGAGATGGCTCAGTAGTTAAGAGCACTGGCTGCTCTTTCAGAGGACCTAGGTTCAATTCCCAGATCCCACATAGGCAGCTTATAATTGTAACTTCAAGATCTGACACCTCCAAACAAGCATACATGCAGGCAAAACACTAATGCACATGAAATAAGTAAATGTAATTTAAAATTTTTAAGAATTACTTTTCCAAAGATAACTGAAAACAGCTCAAGCCAAGAACACACCCATCATCCCAAAGTGTGGGAGATGAAGGCAGGACATCAGAAGCCCAAGCTATGATCCCTGGCTACGTAATGAGTTTGAAGCTTTCCGAGCCTACAGGAGACCTTGTCCCAAAAGCCAAGAAAAATCCAAGCATATTTCCACACATCTTTAATCCCAGCATTCAGGAGGAAGAGGTGGGTGGATCTCTGGGAATTGGAGGTCCGTCTGTCTACGTAGACATCGCAAGTTCCAGGCCAGCCAGGGCTATGTGGCATGACCCTATCTAAAAAAAAACAGGAGTGGAGCAGGGGTGTGCAGGAAAGAAAGAGGACAGTTCAAGAAAGGAAATGTAATCTTAGCGGCTTCCAGCTCAGTGGTAGAATGTTTATGTAGTCACAATACATAAGGTAAACACTGTTGGATGGATTTCCACTCTTAGCATCAACAGACAGACAAAGCTTGGAAAATGCAATAAGGACAGACACAAATAAACACAGCAGCCTCCACATTACCCAATAAAAAGTCTGAAAGAGTAAAACAAGGAGATCGGGGAAGGGATGGGTGGCAGATTCAGGCTCAGTGAATAAATTTCCTAAATTTTTCAACCCCTGACTGGAGTAAGTCACATATCCTATAACAAGAGCTGGTCATTTTTTTCTGTAAAGTAAAAGTAATAAATATGAAGGTAGCTGGGCGATGGTGGTGGCGCACGCCTTTAATCCCAGCACTCAGGGAGGCAGCAGCAGGCATACCTCTGTGAGTTTGAGGCCAACCTGGTCTACAGAGTGGGTTCCAGAACAGAGAAACCCTGTTCGAAAAACCAACCGACCAAACAACAAAAAAATACTCAGGGCTGGAGAAATGGCTCAGCTGTTAAAAGCACTTACTGCTCTTTCAGAGGATCCAGGTTCAGTTCCCAGCACTCACATGATAACTCACAGTTGTAACTCCAGTTCTAGGGAATCCAATGCTTCTTTTGACATTCACAAGCTACTCTACACAGATGATGCCCAGACATACACTCAGGTACACCTCTCTCTCTCTCTCTCTCTCTCTCTCTCTCTCTCTCTCTCTCAAGCTTTTTGAGTAAGTCTCTATAACTACCCAACTTGGCTAATGTAGTCTTGAAGTCATCACAGACAGCTGTTCCAACATATAAAACATAGTTTTATAGCCTGGGACTATACTTTGTCCTCCCCAATCCTTTGTGTAATCTCCAGCTCCCAGTGGGATTAGGCTCCAATTGTCCTGGTTGTGTCCGGTTTTGATAGCCCTTGTTGATCTTTGGCCCTTTCCTGTCTCACTTCCTTATGTCTCTCTTAACTGTGTCATGGGTTCACCTCCCCAGTAACTTCCTACACTCTGATCTTTGTCTAGTGGTCTGCTTCTGAGGAAACCCAAATAATGACATGCCACTTTTTAAAATACTGTACAAGCTAATACATAGAGGCATGGCTCTATGTGGGTACAGGAAATGCAATGTATTTATTTATTTTAAAGCATATGAAATGCAATGTAGAAAACATACACAGGAACAACTCAATTTCTTTATAAGCAGAATGAGCTTCCACACTGATTTTGTGTGGCCTCTATTTTATGCAGCTTCTACTCAGACTTAAAACCAAGAGTAAAGTTAAGATTCTCTCCCTCTATGTCAGATAAACTTAGATGACTTTCCCCGGCTTATACCTTCAAATATCTTTTAAATAAATATATAAATATTGGCTTTTTCTATCTTAAGCTTCGGGTCTCCTAACTTAAACTGGCTTTTTTAGGCTCCATTGGAGGACCCTAAAATGGATTCACCTGGGCATATATTTCTGCAGGACTTATAAAAATCAGGCCAGGGGGCTGGAGAGATGGCTCAGTGGTTAAGAGCATTGCCTGCTCTTCCAAAGGTCCTGAGTTCAATTCCCAGCAACCACATGGTGGCTCACAACCATCTGTAATGAGGTCTGGTGCCCTCTTCTGGCCTGCAGACATACACACAGACAGAATATTGTATACATAATAAATAAATAAGTAAATAAATATTTTTTTAAAAAAATCAGGCCAGGTTTGGTAGGTTCACGTCTGTAATCACAGGACTTGGGGACCTGAGGCAAGAGGAGTGCTGTGAGTTAGAGGTTAGACACAGAGGGAGACACCGTCTTAAAAACAAATAAAACCCAAACAAACAAACTAACAACAACAACAAGCAAAAAAACAAAGACAAAAACCCAAAAGCTAGGTATGGTTGTTATGCACCTTTAACCCCAGCACCCAGGAGGCAGAGACAGGAGGATCTCTGTGAGTTTGAGGCCACCCTGGTCTGTATAGAGTATCAGACCAGCCAAGTGACATAGTGAGATCCTGCCTAAAAAGAAAAACAAAACAAACAAACAAAAAGAAACGCAATCAGCTATTGAGCTCTAACTGAAGGAGGATGAGTTAAGGAAGCTTTCGGCTCACCTTTAGTGACTATGGTAAGTGAACTTCAGTGATCCCCTGCTTTTACATTTAGTGATTGAGGTGTGTGTGTGTGCCCGTGTGTGTGAGACACAAGCAGCCTGACTGGCCTCAGACTTTCTGTAAAGTCAGCCTTGGACTCTGAATCTTCTTGCCTCCACCTCACCAGTGCTGGGGCTCAGATGGGCACCACCACACCTCACTTAGTGATTAGGTTCTAATGAACGGCCAAAGTGATGGGCAGCATGCCGCTACTCGGTTAGCGGGGGAACTAAATGCCACCAACAAGTCAGTGGGTTTGGAAGCAGATTCTTCACGTGAGAACTCAGACCCTAGGTTATCTGCTCGACTCTGCTTGGCTTGACTATGGCTATTTTGAGCTGTATTCTGGTTCAGATCTTATTTGTTTGGTTTATTTGAATCTTGCTAGGAGCTCAGGATGACATTGAATCAAAGACTACCCTGCTTTAGCCTTCTAAATGCCCCCATATCCCACCAGTTTGGATCTTAAATGTCCCCTGAAGGGCATATATTGAAGGCTTAGTTGTGGTAGGTGGTGGGAGGAACCTTTAGCACATGGGGTCTAATAGAGTTAGGGCATGAGAGCATGCCTTTGAAGGGGATATTGGAACCTCAATCATTCATCCTTTGGTTCCTATCCACCATGGTGAGCAGGTTCCCTCTGCTCTGCCACAGCCCTGGAGCACCAGGGCTAGTGAGCGTAGCTAGGAAACCCTGAAACCCTGAGTTAAAATAAAGCTTCCCTTACAAGTTGTGTTTGTCTGGGTGCTTTGGTCACACCACGCAAAGCCAAGTGAGGCCAGTCACAACAACAGGACTGCTCTGGATTATCCCGTCCGTTTTCCTGGTAGGCTAGAAGCAGATAGGAACAGCTAAGGTGATCTGTGGAGTTTGTGACCAGACTCGAACCAAGAGGCGGTCAATAAGCAGGCACAGAATGGAATCAAACACAGAGACACGTGGCTAGTCAGTGAAAGGCCTTTGTTGGTGACACTCTGATCTCTTATTGTACCCTCTACACAGCTCCAACCATGCTGAACCTGCCCTGCCTTCTTTTCCAGCCTGCAGCAGCCTCAGCTGCAGCTGCTCTAGTCCACTACAGGCACAGATCTCTTAAGAAGCTGCGCAGAGGCTGATACACTCCAGGCAGGCCTTGCTCTGGGTCTCTAACCCAGTTCCAGTGGAACCGACACACCTCTGTTCTTGGCACTGCTGCATCCAGCACTATCCCCATATAAAGCCATCGTTTGTAGACCAGTGCCTGCTCAAACCTTGAAGAGCCTCAGGATAATGCCACCAACATTTATTGAGGGTTTCCCATATGGTTGGCACTTTTCTGGGTGAAAGTTGTGGACATGCCAAGTGCCCTTCTGCCTTCAAGTCCCCAGAGTCATTCCACCTCCCATAGCCACCGTGGCAGTTTCTGTCTGGGCAGGTTGTCATACATGAAGGAAGAGCATTGCACAGTTGTGAAGAGAGAGCCTTCGCCCAGGCTTGCGCTCCAACCCTAGCGATTGCCTGTTCTACTGTGGTAGCCCTCACCTCTCCAGCATGAGGACAGGTTCTTAGCAGCAGAAAATAGTTGAGGCTAGGAAATGCCACCAGCTCTCTGGAAAATACTCAGACTGCAGAGGATCTTTCATCTCAGCTACTTAGTCCCTCAGTGTCGTGCCAGACCATTTGACTGCTTCAACTGTCATGGAACCCAGAGGAACCCAAGAGTCCCAAAATCCATGGCTCTCATCCACGGTCCTAGCCTCTGGCCAAGCTATACTCAGCACTCTTTAGACCTCAGGCCAAATGTCTTTTTGGGAGAAAAAAACAGGAAAAAAAAGAAAAAGAAAAGAAATGAAGTTTCCAGTCACTGATATGAGTGGCTCTCTCTCTCTCTCTCTTTCTCTCTTTCACACGCACACCACATTCAGCAGAACTGCCGTCCTAGATACATATACACATGGACACATGTGTAAACATGTCCTCTGAGGCACACTCTGGATTCTTCTGGAACAAAGGAAGTGGTTTGAAAGGGTATAGGAAGTAGTCCAGAAATAGAAGGATTAGATTAATTTAATACTTTCTATACTCAAAGGATAGGATCAGTGGCTTCTGTAGAACCAAGTAGAATAACTGCTGGTCTCTTGGGTCCAAACCACCATCTTCTTTGGCTGAATGGGTTTCTACCCATCCCTGTTGTCTTCAGGACTACTACAGTCACACCATTTCTCAATGCATTGCCCCAGCTTCTTCTTCCTTGGTGATACTTGATAGCCAGGGTCTCAACCTTGGACACACTGTGCTGTCTCCATTGGCAACACATCAAGCCATCCTCATTCTTTCCTGCTGTGGGCCCAGATGGCCTGTTTCATTAGCTGCTCTGTCCTGAAGCACTAGCTCTGTTGGTTGTCACTAGAGGTAGTGTTTCCACTGACAGCAAACAGACGGTGGAGGGATACAGATAGATGCGCAGACTCTGTCTTCTCCATGCTGCTGCTGCCAGTGTCCCAATCTGTGCCCTCTCCCTAGCCTGCATTAGGGCTGAGGGGTGTCAGAAGTGCCTGGAGAGGGTCCCACAGCCTCAAGAAGCTTCTGATGCTGGCGAAGATGCTTCCTCCTTTCGTGTTCTCCAGTGACTTCACACACCAACTGGGCAGGGAAAGCTCCAGGAAGCCCCTTAAGCCAACCTGGGGAAAGAAAAATAGGCTTGTGGGGACCAGGGACCGAGGTCTGGTGGCTGGGGAAGCAGGCCCTCTGGGGGTCTCAGGTCATGGTGGGTTGGGGAATAGTGGAGAAGCAGAGTCGAGCATTCAAACTCAGTTATCACCTCTCCTGGAAGTGACATCAGCATCTAGGTGGGGCTGTGGCAGTTCTAGTCAGGTCGTACCATGACTGCTCCTGTTACCCAATCAGAAGAACTTCTGGGCTTGAGAACTGGCTCAGGAGTTAAGAAAAACTGGTGTTCTTCCAGAGGACCCAGGTTCGATTCCCATCACCCACATGGTAACCCACAACCATCTGTAACTCCAGTCTCAAGGGACTCTTCTGACCTCAGCAGGCACCAGGCATTCACATGTGCACAGACATGCATGCAGGCAAAACACTCATACACATAAAATAATAAAAAGATAAATCTAAAAAATAATAATAAAATAAACAAATCAAAAAAAGAATTCTTGCAAGGGGCCGCAAGATCTTATCTGTTATTCCCTGTGACCTCATTTGTTCCCAGTTCCTCTTCTGGATCAGGCTAGGCACACTGGCCCCCTGCAGCCCCTCTTCTGGATCAGGCTAGGCACACTGGCCCCCTGCAGCTCCTTCACTGCACACCAGGTCCTAGGCCTTAGCTCAGCTCGTGCCCTCCAGCTGGCCCGCTCTTTCTCCAGGCACTGAACACCTGACTGAGCACCTCGTCAGGCTCACGCATTGCCTCCTAGTGAGATCTATCTCACCTGACTATTTGAGATCCTACCAAACCCCAGAACTCCCTCCTGCCTTACTCCATGCTTTTTCCAGGGCACTCATCCCCTTCTAACATATTACATATTATTTATGCTTACTTATCCCATTTAGACTTGTTTTGTTTGAGACAGTGTCTTGGTATCTAGTTGTAGCTGGTTCAGAATTCACTATAAAACTCAATCAAACAGGAATCCTCCTGCCTCAACCTCTCCAGTACTGGGACTACACATATGGGCTGTAAAAAAAATGAGTTCCTAGTACTGGAATTCTATTTTTTTCCTTTTTTTTAAGGAAGGGTCTCATCCAGGCAGTGGTGGCACACGCCTTTAATCCCACCATTTGGGAGGCAGAGGCAGATGGATCTCTGTGAGTCTGAGGCCAGCCTGGTCTACAGAGAGTTCCAGGACATCCAAGGCTACACAGAGAAATCTACCTTGGGGGAAAAAAAGAGAGCAAAAGAGTCTCACTATGTGGCCCTGGCTGTCCTGAAACTTGCTGTGTAGAGCAGACTGGCCTTGAACTCACAGAGATTAATAGCTTGTGCCTCTCAAGTGACAGAATCAGAGACCAACATCAGCGCCCCCATGCCTGGCTCACTTAACCTTTATTGTCTGCTCCCTCTGTTAGAAAGTACACTCTAGCCAGGCGGCATTGGCGCGGGCCTTTAATCCCAGCATTTGGGAGGCAGAGGCAGGCGGATCTCTTTGAGTTCAAGGTTAGCTTGGCCTACAGAGTTAATTCCAAAACAGCAGAACAGGTTCCAAAGCTACAGAGAAACCCTGTCTTCAAACCACCATCCCCTCAAAAAGAGTATACTCCAGGGCTGCGGGGTGTAGCTCATTAGCACACACTCGCCTATCATGTATAGTAAGGCCCTGGACTTGATCCCAGCGCTGCCAGGGGGAGAAATGTATATATCAGCAGAGCTTAAAACACTGTGTTTGGCTCATGGTGTTCAATGAGTATTTGCTGAGTGAGTACATGAAAGGCTCTCTCACCTTCAGGATTCTTGTGGGGATGCTTACGGGGGGCCTTGGAATCCAGGCTGTGCCCCTCTGTCTTGGAAGGTGTGGATGACTCTGAACTCAGCTCCTGGGAACACTCTGGTGGAGGATGGGTAACACTACAGTGGGATCCCCTTTCTTTTTAGTTATTATCCCATATCCCCCTTAGGACTCACATTTTCCCTCCTCCTCCTGGGAGATACTTACCACAGTCTTCATAGATGGTGTCTGGGGAGCAGGGAAGGGGACCGGGGGTGGGAAAGGCCCCCAGCCAGCGCTGCATGTCTGACCTAGTGGTGAACATAGTAGGTTCACAGTTGACCCAAGAACATAAAATAGGGGCCAATGGAAGACAGAGAGGAGCAATAGCTATAGAATATAGAGGTCCTAGGGTGGCTTGCTTGTTTGCAGGTTTTGACAAGGCTGCTCAGGCAGGCCTCAAACTTATGGTCCTTCTATGCCACCATGTTGGTTTGTTCTCTCCTGCAGTGCCAGGGCTGAATCCAGGGTCTCATGCATACTGGGCAAGCTCTCTACCACTGAGCCACATCCCCAACCCCGAAGAGTGTTTTCTAGAGTCATGACTCACAGTGAGGCAGCTTGGAGTAGCCTGTGGGTGGGGCGACCCTGGTGGTTGCTTAGAAGGGAGAGGCGAAATGTAGGGGGTCCAGATGGGTCAGGAACCTGCTGGGCCTGCACCAGGGAGCGATGGGCATAGTCCAGAACCTGCAACCGCTGCCCACTACCCAAGGAAGAGGGCGTTCAGAGGAGAACAGGTGCGTCCCGCTAGATGCCTCTTCTCCACTCTAGTTTGGGCTTGCTCCCCTCCCACGCAGGACCCACCTCTTGGGCTGAGTGATAAGCAGCAGATCGCTGAAGAGCAGCAGGCAGAGGGGAGTGAAGCGGGGGCGGGAGGTGAAGAGCACACCCCCCCTCCGACATCCCAACTCTGTTAGCTCCCCCTGTAATTCCAGGCGCCGTGACCAGGAGACCAGGGGAAGAGCCTGAGAGGAGAAAAAGAAGGGTTTAGCCTCGCAACACGGTGAGGAAAGGCAAGATGGAGAGTCTGCGCAGGACTAACCTTGACCTTGTGGAAACGCAACCTTTGGGTGAGGCGGATCAGTTCTTCTGTCTGCTTCATGCGCCCCACCTCAGCGCTGCAGCGCTCAATGATCTGGTGAGGGGAACTGAGTCACCCATCCCAGCCAGCAGCCACCTGCTCCCTTCCACTTCCCCTCTGCCACTTGGCACCTTCCCTCCTAGCTTCCATCCTGCCCACCTTGCTCACAGCACCCAGGGCCTTCTGGGCGTTCTCCTGGCGACTGGACCCCTCCTCTGTCTGGCCCAGGATGTTCTGGAAAGAAAGAGGGAAGGGTGACTGAGATCCTCCGTTGCCCTGAAATTCTGAGGCGCTGTGGACTCGGCCCAGCTTTGCCAAATGTTCCGTTCAGGATTCACAGGGCTCCCAAGATACCCCTCAGCAAGGCCGTGAGACCTACCACTTAGCAGCTGCCAGAGCCTGAGCAAGTCATATTACTTACTGCTCAGAGCCTCAGTTTCCCCACTTATAAGATGCAGCTGATATCTATTTAGCACATTAATAATATTGTGAAGATTCAAGGTGATACTTAAAGAGGACTTAGCACAGTCCTTGGCACACCATAAATGCTTGGGGGGTGTTTTTTTTTTAAATAATTACTAGCCTAACAATATAGCAGGGCAGTTAGAAATGCCTGGATTTCTATGTCTTTATTTTTAGCGTGCATGTTTTTCTGAGACAGCTTTTTCCTAAGCAGCCCTGGCTGGCCTTGAACTCTAAATCCTTCTGCCCACCCTCCACAAGGCTGGGATTACAGGCATGCACCACCACTTCTGGCCCCATCCATTATTTTTGCATGGCCTAGGCCAAGTTATTGAAACTGCACCCAGTTTCCTCCTTTATAAAGCCATGTAAATAATGGTTCCTGGGCCGGGCAGTAGTGGCGCACGCCTTTAGTCCCAACCCTCAGGAGGCAGAGGCAGGCAGATCTCTGTGAGTTCGAGGCCAACCTGGTTTACAGAGTGAGTTCCAGGACAGTGTCCAAAGCTACACAGAGACACCCTGTCTCAAAAAAAACAAAATAAATAAATAATGGCTCCTGCTCTCACACATTGTACAAACCTGTTATCCCAACACTCTAGAAGCTGAGGCAGATGACTGCTAGTTTGAGGCTGGCCTGGGCTGCTTAGTGAGTTTTAAAAAATAAATAAATAACAAAAACAAAAACAAACGAACAAAAAAACCAACAATAAAAAGCAAAGCCAACTGTCTCATAACAAAGAAAGAGAAAAAGAAGACAATAGCAGCAGCAGCATTTAGTTGGACACTCTTTGTATTAAGATTTCAATACTGGGGCTGGAGAGATGGCTCAGCGGTTAAGAGCATTGGCTGCTTTTCCAGAGGTCCTGAGTTCAATTCCCAGCAGACACATGGTGGCTCACAACCATCTGTAATGGGACCTGATTGACATGGGATCACCCTCTGCATGCTGTGGGTGTTTTATTACCATTATTAATAAAGAAGCTGCTTTGGCTCATGGCAAGGCAGAATAGAGCTAGGCAGGAAATCAAAGCAGGGAGGGAGGGAGGGAGAAAGAAGCGGAGTCTGGGAGTCGCCAGCTGCTATGGAAAAGCAAGTTGTGAGATACAAACCACAAGCTTTGTGGTAAAACATAGAATAATATAAATAGATTAACTTAAGTTGTAAGGACTAGTTGATAATAAGCCTGAGCTAATAAGCCAAGCATTTGTAATTAATTGTCAGAGTGGTTATTTGGGAACTGGTGGGCAGGAAAGAAACCCCCAGTTACATCTGATGCCCTCTTCTGCCTATCTTCATGCAGATAGAGCACTCATAAATAAATAGATAGATAGATAAATAAATAAATAAATAAACAAACAAACAAATGAGTCTGAGAAAAAAGATTCCAATACTGCCAGGCATGGGGTGCACACTTTTAATTCCAGCACTCTAGAGGTGCTGGTAAGTAGATCTCATGGAGTCAGGCCAGCCTGGAATACATAGCAACACAGGAAGCCAGCCATAACTACATAGCGAGATTTTTGTCTAAAAAAGAGAAAATTCCAAAACTGGAGGGGGGAGCTAGAGAGATGGCTCAACAGTTAAGAGCACTCAGTACTCTTTCAGAGGACCCCAGTTTAGTTCCCAGCATCCACAGGGTAGCTCACAACTGTCTGTAACTTCAGCTCCAGAAGATCCAATTCACTTTTCTAACCTCCACTGGCACTAGACACACATACATACATGCAGGCAAAGCACGTACATAAAATCAAAACATATAAATCTTTTTTTTTCAAGGCAGGGTTTCTCTTTGGAGCCTGTCCTGAACTTTGTAAATTTGGAGCCTGTCCTGAAACTAACTCTTGTAGACCAGGCTGTCCTCAAACTCACAGAGATCCACCTGCCTCTGCCTCCCGAGTGCTGGGATTAAAGGCATGCACGACCACCGCCCAGCTCATATAAATCTTTTTCAAAATTCCCATACTAGGTGAATTAGTCAAAGGGGAGTCTATACTTTGGGTTGAAAAGTGTTTCTCTGGCTCAGAGGGTAACAGTTTTTGTGGAACCTACATAGAGAAATCCAGAACTGGCTCCTGCAAGGTGTCCTGCAATGGCTCAGCGGGGAAAGGCATTTTGCATTCAAGCCTAAAGACCTGAATTTGATCCAGATCCAGGTGATGAAAAAAGCAAACTGACTTCTGCACATTGTCCTCTGACTTCCATGTACAAACCAACACACACACACACAAATAGATATAAAAAAAGTTTCATAAAACTCCCATTTTTTCCCTCATATTATCCCACTAAGGAAATTTTTCATTTATTTAAATTTTATTTAGTTAGTTGCACTGGAGATTATATCCAAGGCCTAGTCTAGTACACTCTAGGCAAGCTGTCTACCATTAAGCTACAGTGCTCAATCCCGACGTACAGCCACCATAAAAATTGAATTTTATAGACACACTATAAATCTATGTATTTACCATGGCCCTTTGAAGCCCACAATCACTGGACGGTCTAAGGTTTATTTTTTTCATTCCTCCCAAAACCCACTGCTTGTCCCTTTGAGATCTCAACTAGTTAGAGGCTGAGCCAAAGAAAGTCTAGAAGGTTCTTTCTGCTCCCCAGAGGCGTTTAGTGAGCTGAAGTAGGAAGACGTCTCCCTGAGAGAAAGTCTGTGGTCATGGTGGTCATAGGAAGTGATGGTAACTAGACCGGAGGCCTTGGAGAGAGCTCCCATTGCAGAGTGGGTAGGACAGAACGGTACCTGCAGCAGCATTCGGAGCCGGGTGATTCGCTGGAAGGGCAGTAGCAGGAAAGACGGCAGTGGGAGCCGCTCGCACTTGGGGAGACTCTGCAGCCGCCGCAGCTCCGCAGAGAAGCGCACATTAGTGTCCCTGCCAAGAAAACCCAGATGTCTAGGAGTTCCCTGAAGTAGGGGCCTCAACCCTCCAGCCAGCTCTGGTCTCAGCCTTAACATGACTTCATAGCTTCCTCCAATTCGGAGATCAGAAGTCCCCCGTCTCTGTAGTTTTGCTTTCATAATTTCAATTACCCAACGCCATTAAATGGAACACACCAGAAACAAACAACTTATACATTTTGAAATGAATATCTTTCTGACCAGCAACGAACGGTGCCCCACCCTTTCTCATGTGGAACACTAATAATTCCTTTGTCCAGTGTATTCATGTCCATATACTACCCACTTAGTAGCTGTCCTATCTATCAAACTGACTGGTATATCACAGAGCTGTGTTCACGTAATCTTTATTTACTAATGTCCACCAAGTGCAAGAGTAGTGATGCTGACAATTTTATTACATTATATTGTTCTAATTTTTCTATTTTATGGTTAGCCATTGTTAATCTCATACTGAGCCTAATTTATAAATCATTTTCTTAGAGATGGATGTATAAAGTTAGTACTATCCACCAGTGGTCTTGGAACACATTCCCCAGGGGGGGCGGGGGAGGAGAAGCCAGTGTACTCACATAAGGCGGCTATAGGTCTCCTCCTGATACTGTTGATTCCGTACATAATCCACATACACTGAGAAGGGACCAACTGCGTGGGCATGCACCACATCACACAGGTCACTAATGTGTGGGGAAGAGCGAACACGGGACAGTAATGTCCCTAGAAACCTGAAAGCATAGAGGAGGCAATGAATGGAGGGACAGAAAGTCTGGGAGGAAAGTTCTGGAAGGGGGGGGAGAAAGCTAAGGAGGCCCCCCAAGGCCCACTGACCGCTCACTGACACCCTGGACGCGCTGCACATTGGAGAAAAGCGTGTGGTGATCCCGAGGAGTGAGTGTGTCCCGGAGAGCCCGGCTCAGGACAAAGGTGTCGGTCAGTAGCCTCAGGGAGCGTAGGTAGGAGGCCTCTGAGGTCACCACCTCAAACAGGCTCTAGACAGGAGAGCAGGGCCACAGTAGAGAGCCAGCCACCTCACAGACAGCCCAGACTCGGGTCACATACCTCCCCTAACCCCTATTCCAGCCTTCTCAGTCCCACTCTGCGGCACCCACCTCCTGCATGCGCCTTTCCTGGGGGCTTAGGCTCTCTAAGAGACCACTGGCTCGCACAGCCGGGAGCTCCTGCCATAGAGTGTTTCGAGGTCCGGGGAGCCTGGAGAAGGTGGGAGCTTCTCCAGGATTAGCCGGAGAGGGGCCCCCATCCTCACTCACACCCCACAGCTCCTCTGAGAGCACAGCTGCCCTGTAGGTCTGGTATAAAGGTTCTGGAAGGTAGACAGGTAACATCAGGCAGGGCCAGGGCTCAGAACCCTTCCCTCCTGCCTGGCACAGGAGAGACCTACCGTCCTGCAGGGGCAGCTCCCACTGCTGCTCCTTCAACCCCTCCAGCCCTTCCTCATCCCTGTGGAAGAAGAAAAGAAGACATGTGAGATCCATTCTGAGGGTGTGATCACAGGATAGCAGAGGAAAGAGATACAGAGCTCATGTGCACACTGTGTGGAGGGGGTCCTGAGAGCTCCCCAGATCAAACTCCAGATGTTCCTATGTTCCTGTCTGAGGGGAGGCCCTTGGCAAAGCAGGCCCCAAACATTCCTGCTCCCTCCGCTACTGTGCAGTCCATACTTCAAGTCCCTCCCTCCAGCCCCTCACACAGAAGCACTGTCTAGAAGGTCTTCTTTGTGGTTTAGTCAAAGTCCACATGGCCAGACTCTCACTCCTGTGGCTCACTGGCTCCCCTCTCCTAGTTATCAGCTATTCAGCCATTCTCTCAAGCTAAAAGTTGCTGTAGAAAATTCTCTCTCTCTCTCTCTCTCTCTCTCTCTTTCGTTTTTCAAGACACGGTTTCTCAGTAGCCATGGAGTCAGTCCTGGAACTCGCGCCGTAGACCAGGCTGGCCTCGAACTCACAGAGATCCGCCTGCCTCTGCCTCCTGAGTGCTGGCATTATAGGCGTGAGACACCACCACCCGGCTGTAGTAAATACTTTCTAAACAAATCAGCATACCTGGATTATTACTTCTAATATGAAAACAATCGATCTAAGATAATCAGCGAGACTGGAATGCATAAGAAATGGCCATGTTTGCCCAATGGTTTTGCCAGCAATCATTTTAATTGAGGGTTTGAGAAATGGCTCAGTGGTTAAGAGCATGTACTACCCATACAGAGGACTGAGTTTGAGTCCCAGCATCTATATCAGGTGGCTCACAACTACCTGTAACTCAACCTACAAAAGGAGATTCCACTATTTTGGCCTCCATAAGTACCTGCAGACACACACAGGCACACACACAATTAAAAATAAGTCTTAAACCAGGCAGTGGTGGCACATGCCTTTAATCCCAGCACTTGGGAGGCAGAGGCAGGAGGATCTCTGTGAGTTCGAGACCAGCCTGGTCTACAAGAGCTGGTTCCAGGGTGGCTAGGACTTTTACATAGGGAAACCCTGTCTCAAAAAAAAAAAAACCAAAAAAAACAAAACAAAACAAAGAAAAAACTTTAAAAAATAATTTTAATACAGATTCACAATAAGATAAGAAAATTAAAGTAGAGCTTGACTCTGCCTTTGGTTTGTTTGTTTGTTGCTCTTCTTTGTTTTATTTTTGGTTTGTTGTTGTTTTGAAAATGAACTGTGATATGTATCCCAGGCTGGCCTCAACTCCTGATTTTCCTGTCTCAGTCTGCTGAGTGCTGGGATTATAGCCTGTGCCACTAAACCTAGTTTGAGCCCAGATTTTTTTTTGTAATATTATTCCTCAATAACCACATGGAACAGAACCAAGCTTATTCCTATTTCTTAGAGAAAGACTCCGAGACCCAGAAAAAGAGAATTTATTTAAGGCTGCATAATTAGTAAGGAACAGAGATCAGATTAGAAACCTGGGCTCCTTGTCTCTGGAGCCCTGTCCCCCCCCATAAGATAGTATTCATCTGGACTTGAAGTGAGCCTGCCCTTGCATGAAAGGCAGCTTGAGGTGAGGAGAGGAGAAGGAACATGGTTGGGGAGAGTTGAGTACCTTCCCTCCAAGGCCGTAGGAGGAACATTCTGAGGTGCTTCTTCAGGCCTGTCCCCTGGAGAGAGAACTCAGAATGACCAGGGCTAACCTTCAGTCCCCAGCCCAAGACACTGATCCCCAACCCCAGCGAAGACTGACCCCTCAACTCCTAAGCAGCAGCTGGGAGAAAAGGGAAAAGCTTGGTAGGGTTGTAGCCGCCCCTCATCCTCCACACATCCCTCATCTGAAAGCCCAGAGGCCACTCCCTGTCCTCTCTCCCTACCTTCCACGTTCTAACCCTTCCATGTCTTGTACCTGTTTGGATCCCATCTTCCGAAGGCAGTTCCAGGTCCGGCTGTGGAAGCTCCCCGGAGGTGCTGGTATCCTGTCTGACTCGAGTCGGCTTGGGGGGCTTGAGGGGAGGTAGGAGTTTGCGCTCGGCAGTGGAGCGGTAAGATGTGAGGACGACTGGAGGGTGGCTAATGACCGGTGGGTTGATGCGGGAGCGGGACGCTCGCAGTGGGGATGCGCGGCAGGGGGCCCTGAGGATGTCATCAGAACTCCCCACAGGCACCCATCGGAGCTCCAGGCCAGGTTTTGCTACATGGCAGACACAGGGGCAGCATGGAGGGCAGGCCAGGGCAGCATCTGTAGCAGAAGGGATTGTCTAAGGACAAAGTCCTTGGGACCTGACTCATCCCATCACAGACTCTTCCCCCACATAAAGGACTAACCCCAGGTGTCTGTAGATCTTATCCGCCCTGTCTGCAAACGCAGGGAAACACAGAAAATAGACTTCTCAAATACAAAAATCTACATTAGAAATGCCAGCCCTTTAAAGTCCCGGTTTTTGAGAACTGAAAACAAAGATGATCTAGCTGTGTTGAGGCTACTCAACATATGCTTACCTGGAGTGCCATTCTCCTGGGACCCATTCCCGGAAGGGATGGCTTGGGGAGTCTCTCTCTCCCCATTCACATCCGTGCCCCCTTGGGAGCATCGCTCCAGGGAGTCTGAGGACTGGGCTTTGCCTTCAGCCCCCCATTCAAACTTGCCGGCCAGTCTGCGAACCGTGCCAGGGGCCGAGGCAGAGCCATCTTGGAGGGTCATAGGGAGCGAGGGCAAAGATGTTCGGGGAGATCCAGAGGGCTTGGGTGGGGGCACTGGAGAGCAGGGAGGAGCTGGTTCTGGGGAGACGGAACGCCGGGACACTGGACTGGGACTGGGCGTGCTGGAAGGCGAGTCAGGGGAAGTCTGAGAGTCCAGACTGGCTCTGGAAACTGAAGGGGGCAGGAGGGCAGGAGGCTTCAGGGAAGATGTTGGGGGCTCCCAGAAGATAGAGGTGCACATTGAAGCTGATGCATCATTGGGAATTTGAGGAAGTGCTTTCGAAGAGGAGCCGTTTTGGGGAGGCCCCGGGGAGTGTGGAGCCCGATGGCGAGAAGGGGGGCGGGGGCGGATGATCCGAGGGGGCTTCAAGGTAGGGGGCGTTGCTGCAGGAAGGGACTGGGCTGACATCGTCTTCTGAGTGTTTCCAAGGAGGGAGGTATCCTGTGGAAGTCATCCCCTGAGGAGAGTGGAGGGAGAAAGTGCCTTCAGTGTCCCCCGGTGGGTAGACTGAGAATGCCTGAAACTATACTTTTGAGTCAAGAGAGAAGACTGGTGGTATACTTTCCCCCCCCCCCCACCTCCTCATCACACTGTCTTCACCTCTCACCCCTCATCCTGCCCCCACCCGGGCCCTCCTGGGCAGCTTTTCTTTTTTGAGATCAAACTGATCCTCCTGCCTCAGTCTCGGGGTGCTGCCTTGGCCAGCTTCTCTATCCTTTGACTTCTGCTGCCCGGGTCAGGCTAGGGGACACGGTGGGGCTAAGAACAAGCTGTTGGGGAGGACGGGAAGGCAGGGGCAACTGAGGTCAGTAAGATGCAGTGCTCGGAACTCAGCTTGCTGGTCCAGTCACCATGTGTAGGAGTTTACGGGAGTTACTGTGCGCTGTTATCTAGTGCTGGGAGAGCGAGAGTTGGGTGTGCCCTGGGAGGTATGCTGGGGAGCAGTGGGGTCAGCGGTGGCTCTTGATGTGTCGTGAGAGTATAGTGTGCGTGTTCTATGCTATCTGAGTAATGCATGTGTGTACGAGAGTGTGTGTGAACACACACGCATACACGCACGCACGCACACGTGCAAGCCAGTGCCTGAGCTGAGGGATGTATCACTGTTTCCCTGCTCTAGCTCCCCCTCCCCCCTCCCATTTCCCAGTTCCCCTCTCCGGACTCTCCCTTTCCGGATTATTTTTAGTCTCCTTTTCCTGCCATGAAGATTCCTGGAGCCTCTGACCCCAGGAGACCGGAGGCCCCAGCCTGGTCTCTCCTGCTCCCCATCCTCTTATCCCGCCACACCTGGGTCCGGTCAGAGAGAGAAGCTCCAATGGGAGGCTGGGTCCTGCCCGGATGCCGCTGCCACCCCAGGCCAAAGCATCGAACCCACAGCACTGGGACTGGGACTGGGACCTGGGCTTCTCTTCCTCTTGACAAGGAGGATGGGGACCAGAGCTGGGACACAAGAGAGACCCTAAATTCCCCGCATGATCAAAATTCATAGCCTTCCAGGTCCCAGCCGAGGTTCTTGAGAAAAGATAGACATCAGGGACCCCTTAGGTTGCAGCTCACTCAGTGGCCCCCACATGCTGCCATGAAGCCCCTCATTGGGCAGTGGTCTCCTGTTCCAGAGCCTCTGTCCCTTCAGGGAACTCACTCTCCCCCATCCCAGGTACCTACGTTTACTTCCTTCCCCACTCCCAACTCAGGTCTTTCACAGGGCCCAGAGAGTTGGGGGCCCCAAGCACTTACCCTCCAGTTCCCTCCACTCTCCGACACCTCCTAGGGCTGAGTGAGTAGGGGCAGGAAACAGGAATCCGATCCTCCTCCCAACCGGACACCACCACCCCCAACCACACCAGGCTCCACATGCGCACACAGGGCCTAGAGGATGTGAAGAATCCGGCATCCAAGGTGTTGGAGGTTAGAAAAGGCTGGAACCCAGGTATGGAGAGAGAGTTGCTTTGTGTGCACACCTTCACCTGCACTGCTAAGTGGCAGCGGTTCAGGTGAGAATGAGGTGGTCCTGGCAGGTTGGGCTGACAGTACCGCATGCCTATCCCTCTCAGCAAAGGGATGTCTGGCCTTCCTACCACAACTGTCTGTCTCCCCAAACTCCAACCTATTGCCTTGGTGTGAGCCATCCACACTGGCACAAAGGGAAGCTCTCTTCTCCTCCCTCCCACCTGCACAGTCCTCCCACCCCCATCCAGGAATTTACCTTTATGGTTTGGGGTAGTTTCTGTTTTCAGCCTATCTTCTTGCCCCCTTGGAGCACCAAATGCTTCCCAGTGTCTCCAAATAAATATCCCTGTGTCTTTGGGGCGGGAACTGAAGGCCCAGATTTCCATCTCCACAGAGGAAGCCAGTTCCTCAGCCCCACCCAGCCATTGTATCAGGCCAGGGGTGGGAGTGTGGAGGGCGGTGGGGAAGGGGATCTTCAGATTCACAGGGTGACTTGCTCACTATTCTGCATTCCCAGTGTCTCCTCTGGGTCCCGGCTCTGGCTCTGACTCATGTCCCACTAGGAGGTTCCCCCAGTGATTGGCCCAGAATCAATGTCTGGAGAGAAGGGGAGACAAGTTGTGGAGTGGCCCCCACCACATACCTTTAGTTTGCTCTCAGATTGGGAAACTGAGTTCCCAGGGCTGGAAGTGTGTGATAAAAACAGCTGAAAGGGGTGGAGTGAACCACACCCCAGCCTAGGAAGGAGCTGGCGGAAGCTGCAGGGGCTAGTCAAGAGAGGCCATTGGCATGGGCCCACATGCACACACAACAAGCCAGGCACAGGGAAGAAGAGCCAGCAAGTTAGTATTGAAAGATATTTTAAATACCTTTTTGCTCAGTGTCTAAAACCTAATATCTTTCTAAGGGACTTCAATCTACCCTGTTCCCCAGCCTCTCCCCTCAGGCCTGCTTCTAACTAAGGATCTTCTGAATTGATGCCTGGAAATCTTACCAAGAAATCTCCCTGAAGCATTCCTTGCCTTCATTCTGGCAGTTGGAAGAAACCCTCTCAAAGAGGGCTGTTCTGGCCACTCTAAAATTCAGTCCACTGGCTACCTGCTGAGGCCTTGTCTCAAAAAGGGGGCAAAAAAGAAAAGGGAACTCAGGTTGAAGGTGTGGATTAGCAGCAGAGCTCTTCTCAAGCACTGTGCAAGGCTCTGAGTCCCAACGGAGCGGAAAGAAACTGACCAGGGGGCTAGAGACAGCTCTGTGCTTAAGGGCTCTTCCTAAGGACCTGCGTTCAGTTTCCAACAATGCATGGCTTTAGGTATTTCAGAAGAGGAAATACTTTCCCCTAAGAGTCTTGGAGACCCCAGCAAGAAAACTAGATATTTATGCAGCCAAATAAGTCAAGTATTTACTTATTTTGACTGAAATGTTAGGGTTTTTTGTTGTTGTTGTTGTTTGTTTATTTGGGGATGGGTTTTGTTTTACTTTGTTTTGTTTTTTAGTTTTGCTGCTTATAAAAGTGACATTATAAAAAGTATACACACTGGAGAGATGGCTCAGCGGTTTAAGAGCATTGCCTGCTCTTCCAAAGGTCCTGAGTTCAATTCCCAGAAACTACATAGTGGCTCACAACCATCTGTAATGAGGTCTGGTGCCCTCTTCTGGCCTTCAGTCATACACGCAGATAGAATATTGTATACATAATAAATAATAAAATTTTAAAAAGTATACACACACACACATATATAAAGGTAACTGTCCTAGCACCAGGGAGCTGAGGCAGGAAGATGGTGTTGAACTGCCACCAGGTGGAGTCTGAGCAAGCATTTCCTTGCAGGTGTTGCTCTGGCAGCCAAATTGTACTCATCCAGGCAGAACTGTAGAAGACAGCCCTATGCCTTCCAAGACGTGGCACCGCCCTCTCTGGTACCATGGCTCTCCCACTGGCATCTGGGACCTTTGTGCTCCCTCTCCAGCTCTTCTCAAATTTGTTGAGGGACTTCAGTGGGGGACATAACCCTTTTACAATAATTGAGATAGCATAATTGGACTGGAGAGATGTCTCAGTGGTCAAGAGCACTTGCTGTTCTTGCAGAGGACCCAGGTTTGGTTCATGCACATGGTGGCTCACAAACTCCCTGGAACTCCAGTTCCATTGCCTCTTTGGACCCTCAGGGTCACTAGCCATGCTTGTGGTGCAAATACATAAGAGAAGGTAAAACAGTCATATGCAGGGCTGGAGAGATGGCTCAGTGGTTAAGAGCACCGGCTGCTCTTCCAGAGGACCCAGGTTCAATTTCCTGCACCCACATGGCAGCTCACAACTGTCTGTAATTCTAGTTCCAGGGGACCTGACACCCTCACACCAAAGCACATAAAATAATATTAAATAAATTTTAAAAAAAACAAAAACAAAAAAACAGTCATATGCATAAAATATAAAAATAACAACAACAACAACAAATTAATCTGGGCATGGTGGTGCATGCTTTTAATTACAGCACCTAGGAGGCAGTTTAATCTCTGTGAGTTTGAAACCAGTCTGGTCTGCATAGCAAGTACCAGGCCAACCCGGTCTACACAGTGAGACCCTTCTTAAAAAGAACAAAACAAATTGACCTGAAAAATTGTGGGTAGAATTTTTTTGTCTGCAGAATCAGCATATGTAATTACATATATCTGAGGGAATGAAATGTACGTATGTCAGGTTGAGTGAATTCAGGAACCATGTACCTGCAATCATACCTTCTCTAGCATGATGGACTTTACTCCCGAGCCATGGGACAAAATAATCTTTTCCTCCCTCACATGGTTGTTGCTGTTTTCCCTGCAGGTAAAGACATTTGGTTTGTGGCCCTGGTGACCTGTGTTGGATCCCTGGAATCCACATAAAGAAGCAACTCCACAAAGTCATTCTCTGACCTCCACATGCATGCCGTGGCATTTGTCTTTGTGCGCACACACACAAATAATATTGTTAGTATTATTAAAAATGTTTTCTTGGGGGCTGGAGAGATGGCTCAGTGGTTAAGAGCATTGACTCCTCTTCCAGAAGACCCGGGTTGAATTCCCAGCACCCACATGGCATCTCACAACTGTCTGAAGATCCAGTTGCAGGGGATCTAACACCTTCACACCAATACACATAAAATAAAGTTAAATAAAACCATAAAAAAACAAGTAATCTCATAATGTAAAAAAAATTAATAAAATAAAAAAAGTGTTTTCTTGGGCAGTGGTGGCACACACCTTTAATCCCAGCACTTGGGAGTCAGAGGCAGGCAGATCTCTGTGAGTTCAAGGCCAGCCTGGTCTACAAAGTGACTTCCAGGACAGCCAGAGCTACACAGAGAAATCCTCTCTTGGAAAAAAAAAAAATGTTCAAAAGAACAACATAAGGCTTCAAAGACCAGGAGTGGAATGTTACACTTTAAAAGTGATGTATTTGATCAGGCATGGTGGCACATGTCTTTAATCCCAGCACTCAAGAGGCCAAGAGGCAGAGGCAGGAGGATCTCTATGAGTTTGAGGCCAGCCTGGTCTACATTGTGAGTTCCTGGATAGCCAGGGCTATTCAGAGAGAATCTGTCAAAAAAAAAAAAAAAAAAGGCATGTGCTCTGGTGTCAGGTTGAAGAGGGTAAACATCTGATGGTTAATCTTGTCAACTGTGGACTGAGATTCTGGACTGAATTGTTTAAGGGGAAAAAGCCAGTTGAGCACTAGCATTCATTTTCTCTGATTCCTGACCAGCCTTGCCTGTCAAGATGGACTCTGTCCCTTGAGCCATGATCTTGAATGCACCTTTCCTCCCTTAATTTGTTTTGTTTTGTGAGTCACATGGTCACAAGGAGAAAAGTAACCAGAGAATGGTCTAAGGTTGGAAGCCTGCATCTGGTGATGGCTTTTAATTTCCTGCGATGCTAGTGGTGGAACACAGTGCTTTGCACACTCCAGGCAGAGTGCTCTAACACGGATTTATACACCAGCTTTTCTTTTCCTAAGACAGGATCTCACTATGTAGCTCTGGCTGTCCTTAAACTGCAGAGTCTCCTGCAGCTAAGTGTTGAGATTACAAGCCAGCTAGCAGCTTCTTTCTTTCTTTCTTTCTTTCTTTCTTTCTTTCTTTCTTTCTTTCTTTCTTTCTTTCTTTGTTTTTTGTTTTTTGGTTTTTTTTGTTTTTGTTTTTTCGAGACAGGATTTCTCTGTGGCTTTGGAGCCTGTCCTGGAACTAGCTCTTGTAGACCAGGCTGGTCTCGAACTCACAGAGATCCTCCTGCCTCTGCCGCCTGAGTGCTGGGATTAAAGGTGTGCGCCACCATCACCCGGCTTTCTTTTCTTTTCTTTCTTTCTTTCTTTCTTTCTTTCTTTCTTTCTTTCTTTCTTTCCTTTTTTTTCTTTTTGTTTGTTTCTTTGAGATAGGGTTTCTTTGTGTAGCCCTGGATGTCCTGGAACTAGCTCTGTAGACTAGGCTGGCATTCAGAGATCTGCCTGCTCCAGGGGCCCCAGTTTTAATTCCCAGCACTCATGTGGCAGCTCACAAGCCAACCATAACTCTAGTCCTAGGGGCTTCTGATGCTCCCTTCTGGCCTCTCCTGGCACATGTGGACATACATAGATATGAATAAAAAAGTAAATATTAAAAGAAATAAATAGAGGGTCTTTAGAGATGGCTCAGCAGTGAAGAGCACTGGCTGCTCTTCCAGAGGTCCGGGGTTCAATTCCAAGCACTCAAATGGCAGCTCACAGCTGTCTGTAACTCCAAGATCTGATCTAACACCCTGATATACATGCATGCAAAACACCAGTGCAAACAAAATAATATTAAATAAATTATTAATAAATAAATAGATGGATAGATAGAATAAAATACAAATAAAACCAAAAGGGGAGAGAGCTATTTCTCCCCTCCATGAAAATAGAACACCTACATCGAATTCTTCTGTATGGGATATAAACAAACAAAAACAAATCGTCACACATCAATATGGGGAGATATTATTTACCTGATAAAAAGAAATGAATTACTGGCCGGGTGGTGGTGACGCATGCCTTTAACCCCAGCACTTGGGAGGCAGAGGCAGGCGGATCTCTGTGAGTTCGAGACCAGCCTGGTCTAAAAGAGCTAGTTCCAGGACAGGCTCCAAAGCCACAGAGAAACCCTGTCTCGAAAAACCAAAAAAAAAAAAGAAAGAAAGAAAGAAATGAATTACCAGACAAGTGTGACAGTGTAGAAGCTGAGGCAGGAAGATCTCCAGTTCAAGGACAATCTTAGCTATATAGTGATACTATCTCAAAAACTAACAAAAAGAAATGGTATATATCTAACTACAAAATGGATGGAGTTGGGCATGGTGGTGCACGCCTTTAACCCCAGCAATCACAAGACAGAGACAGGTGGATCACTGTGAGTTCAAGGCTAGCCCGGTCTACATAACAAGTTCCAGGACAGCCAGAGCTATATGGAGAGACTCCATCAACAATAACTATTAATTATAAATGAAAAGTAAGCATACATTTCTAAATCAAAGAAGCCTATCTGGGCCAGGCATGGTAACCCATGCTTGTAATCTCAGCACCCAAATGGCAGCAGAATTTCAAGTTCTCCATCAGTCTGAGCTACATGAGACCCTGTAGGTGGAAGCTGTTCATTTGTTCCCAGTGGTTCAGACCCGAAATAACCACACAGAAACTGTATTAATTAAATCACTACTTGGCCTATTAGCTTATGCATATTTCTAGCTAGCTCTTATATCCTAAACTAACCAATCTCCACTAATCTGTGCATCATCATTAGGTTGTGGCCTACCAGCAAAGTTTCGGTGGGCTCCGGTAGAGGCATCTGTCTCCTGCAGCAGCTACATGGCTTCTCTCTGACTCTGCCTACTCTCTCTCTACACCTGTTTGGATTTTCCGTCTGGCTATATTCTGTTAAGTAATTGGCAGAAAGCAGCTTCTTTATTCATTAACCAATAAAAGCAACACATATACAGAAGTACTTCCCACACCAAGACCCGGTCTCAAAACAATAAATAATAAAATAATAAATAACAAATGAAATTCACACACGCTAACTCCAAAAGACAAAGGCATAATAAATTTAGCAATAAAATAAAACGTGTTGGACTTTAATGCAAAATATAAAACAAATATCCATGAGTCCATAAGGATATCAATAATATAAATTAATGTGTAAATAAGTAAATAAGTGTGTTATCTGGGGAAAATATCCCATACAGAAGAATTCAATGTAGGTGGTCTATTTTCATGGAAGGGATAAATAGCTCCCCCCTCTTATTTGTATTTTATTCCATTTATCTATTTATTATGTTTTTTATGATTTATTTAATTATTTATTAATGTCTATTTACATATACATGTACATGCAGTGCCAGCAGAGGCCAGAAGGGAGCATCAAATGGCTTTAGGAATGGAGGCATGGTTGGCTTATGAGCTGCCATGTGAGTGCTGGAACTAGAACTGGGTCTCCTGGAGCTGGCAGAGTCACTCAGGAGGCAGAGCAGACAGATCTCTGAGTTCAAGACCAACCTGGTCTATAGTTCCAAGACAACCAGAGCTACACGAAGAAACCCTGTCTCAAAAACAAACAAAAACAAAACAAACCAATAAACAAAAAACCAAATAAAACAAAACTGGGTCCTCTAAAAGATCAGTCAGTGCCCAATCCCAGTACTCAGGAGAAAGAAGCAGCCAGAACTCTGAATTTGAAGACAGTCTGGCCTAGTTCTGGACCAGCCAGGGCTATGTAGTGAGACACTATCTACCTAGCAATCAATCAATCAATCAATAGCAATTATTCTTAAAAAAGAAAACAAGGGGAACTTGAGAAACTGCCATAATTAAGGAGGAACAATGACAATGAAACATGATTTAGCATCTGCATGTGATCCTGAAAGAAAAGGAGTAAAAGAAAAAAACAAAAGAAACCTGGCTAAAATCCGGACTTGAGTCCAAAATAATGTTTTGATGTTGTCTCATTAATCATAGCAGTGTATAAGAGTGGAGGATAGTATAATAGGGAAAGCTGCATGCAGAGTATCTGAAAGCACTCACTATCTTTACAGTTTTTGTGCAATGTTCAGAAAATTAAAATGAGCTGGACGGTGGTGGCATACTCCTTTAATCCCAGCACACGGGAGGCAGAGGCAGGCAGAGCTCTGTGAGTTAGAGGCCAGCCTGGTCTACTGAGCAAGGTCCAGGAGAAGCTCCAAAGCTACACAGAGAAACCCTGTCTCAAAAAACAACAACAAAAAAATTAAAATGTTCAGAACACTTAAGATTACTCTTGAAAAATAACACCTTAAAATATGTCCATCTCTAGGGCATCTGGTATTAAAGACAGAAAGTGTAAGCTAGTCATTCTGAAACTTTAGCACCCTGGGGACTCAATGCAAGACAGTCATGGTTCTGCCTGCAGGCCTTCTAGTTCAGAGGATTTCCACGCAGCTCCCAGGTCTGCTGCTGCTACAGGACCACAAGCTTCAAACTCAGGATGTGAAACCAGGTGTGGTGTCACCCTGTCACTCAGTAAGGCAGCAGGCCTGAACTCTCCAGCACTCCGCCCACTGAGGCAAGAGTATCTTGAGTTTGAGGCCCCTGTAGGCTACACACAGCAAGGTTGTCTGACAAACAACAAATTATAGGACTCAGATCTGGCCCCCAGGGATCCTAGGAACTTCCGGACTGGTGCAGCAGGAAAATTAACAACCGCTAAATGAGAACAATAGGTGCGTGTTTGAGGAACAAAGTAGGACAGGGCTGACTGCGGACAATTTAGAAAAGCCAGAAGATGCTCAAGGGCGTCCTGACGTGGACACCACCAAAGGGGGCAGGGACCTCCAGGAAGTGGGAAGAATTCTGTCAACTCCCGACTTTCCAGTAAATTTAACTGAACACAGCCCAACCTTTCCTTTGCAGAAGTCCCACAGATACCGCTCCCGTTTTCCGAGGGGTTTCTGAGAAGATAGTGGGAAGGAAGATGCGAATCCGAACTCAGCGGTAAGTAGAGTAGTTGAGTGTTACTCAGGCGAGCCCTCTGCTTCTTCCTGCCACCCAGATGACAACCCTAAGCCCCTGCCTTCTTGCTCCAAGCCTTCTTTCTCCCTCCGCTCTTTTCCAGTTTCTTTCCCGCGGGTTCTTTCATGATTAACCACACGCATGGACAAGAACAAGAGACAAGTTTGCTCTGTGTAATCTAAGCCTCGTCGGAGAGGGAATGGAAATCCTTGTCTTGACCTGCCAGGCCTCCTCTAGGTCATTGTGAGGATCAAGAGCTTAATAAGATCAAGCTTCGTTCCCTGGCTGGCCATCCAGTCTCTCCCGCAGCCCCAGCAGCTGGCCACACCCTAGTACTAGACACTACAGACATTTTATTTGGCCTTATGGGATGGGTGCTGTCCAGCAGGTGTGTCCCGTCTCCCCGGCGGGCGGGACCGCTGTTTCCGGGCTGTCCTGGCACCCGAACAGCGCTGGGCGTGGCTGCGGTCAGGCAACCCCAAACCGAGATGACCTGGGGTAGAGGACGAGCGCGGCGAGCCCGCCGTCCGCAGGAGGAGCTACCCAACCCTCGACTCTCAGCCTCTGCGTCTGCTCAGGAACCCACGGCCCGCGCCAACTCCGCGACAGCGAAACCTCCGCGCCTCGGGCACCCGGAGGAGACCGGTGGCAGGCCTTGCAGCCGGGGCCACCAGAGTTAACCAACCTGCTCCAGCGGAGGCCGAGGGCCGGGCCGCTGAGCACCTCCCATTGGCCGCCGAGCCGGCTCTGCGCTCATTGGCTCGGCTGCGGCTCTTGGAGAGTCCCCATTGGCGCTGCGTTCCACCGACTGGAGAGTGGCGGCCCGGCCTCCGCAAGCTACCCCGGGTAAAGGTGCTCCAGCTCCGTAGCTACCTTGCCACGCTCATTCTTAGCTGGAATCTTAACTTCCTTCGCAGCCCTCCTCTTGCTTGTCGCCAAGGCACCTCCGGGTCTTCCCTCTGATCCTTTTCTTCTTGTTGCTTTTCTTTTTCCTGCCTCTCCAGCTACCATTTCCCAACTCCGCGTTTTCCTTAAATACTCCCTGGTCCCCCTAGCCTGTCATCCCAGGCATCCCCACCTGCCACCGTCTAACTTCTGCTCCTCCTTGACCTCAGATCCCTTGATCAACAGGGCCTTTTCGCCAGACTCTCCGACACTCCTCTTTCCCCCCTATTTGCCACCCTCTGGCTCCCAAATTCCCTCTAACCTTACTTCACTTCTTGACATTTGACTCTAACACTCTAGATCTCTAATTTCTACCTGTTGCAGCCTGGACTGCAAAAAGCCAGGTGTTGGCCCTGATATCCATCCCTGCTTCCTGAGGCCGGTGCTACCCCTACCATGGACTTCTTGATGAGTGGTCTGGCAGCCTGCGGGGCCTGTGTGTTCACCAATCCCCTGGAGGTAGTGAAGACCAGAATGCAATTGCAGGGAGAACTGAAAGCTCCGGGTACCTACCAGCGCCACTACCGGAACGTCTTCCATGCCTTCTTCACCATTGGCAAGGTGGATGGCCTGGCTGCCTTGCAGAAGGGCCTGGCCCCTGCGCTCCTGTACCAGTTTCTGATGAATGGCATCCGACTGGGCACCTATGGGCTGGCGGAGGCTAGGGGATACCTGCGCACTGATGAAGGCGTCCACAGTCCTATCCGCAGCGCTGCAGCTGGGGCCCTAGCTGGGGTCATGGGAGCCTATCTGGGAAGCCCAATCTACATGGTAAGAGGGAGTCTTGTCTGGGCCCTTCATGAAAGACCCTTGGTATAGGATGGGAGCCTGCCCTTCATAAGGGCATTGGTGACAGGGTGCTATCTCCCTGTAAGCAGGAAAAGCCACAGGAAAGTGCTGACAAGCTTCAAGACCTTCGATCTGCCTTATACACACCCACCCAACTGACTGCAATGTGCTGAGATTACAGATTTTTGCTTTGGGGGAGTTCTTTGAGTGGGGGTGTCATTTGTTTGTTGAGGCAGGGTTTCCCTCTATAGTAGTGTCAAAACTTGTGTGGCATAGCCTGGCTGCAAATCCACACTCCAACCTAGGCTTCCCAGTGCTGCAGTTAACAGGTGTGCTCCACATCGGCCTACAGCTGAGCTTTGGAATCAGACTCAGGAACTCAGGTCCTGGCTTGGAAAACTACTCATTGTTGCCACATCTATAAAACAGGAATAATTATAGGCTTTTGTGTGGTTGTCAGGAGGGTTAAAGGAGACAAATGAGATGTACATGTGAAGCATTAGTATAGGGCCTGGCAGATGGTAAGCATTTGACAATATTTCTTTCCTATTTTTATTTGTTTGTTTGTTTGCTGTTTGTTTGAGGATACAGGGTCTGGCTACATGGCCTAGGCGGGTCTGAAATTCACTGTGAACCCAAGCTGGCCTCTTGATCCTCCTTGCCTCTGCCACCAGAGAGCTTTGAATAGAAACATGTACCACCATGCCCAGTGATCAGGTAGCTTTTGTTGTCTGGTTATTGCCTAACCCTGAGGCTGACGTGTTGGCAGGACGAGGACCTGAGTGACAAGCCTCAGTGAGTGCAGGATCAGGAGGGTCCTGGGCATCACAGAATTGCAGTCTCACAGTTTACTCCTTTGAGTTATCAAATGTAGGTGAAGGGTTGGGAGCCTGAGACCCAGAGACGGTAGGTGCCTGGCTCAAGGTCACACAGCTGTTTATTGTTGGGACTAGGCCAGGCTTAGTGTAACCAAAGAGAATGAGAGGATCTATAGGAGAGCCAACTTGGTCTCACTCCTAGTGTATGAGATTTGGAGACAAAGGCATCTTCAAAGTCATCTGAACTCATACGGCTTTGGGTAGTCTGACAGGGAGGCTGGTGGGGGTGGCAGCTGGAGATCTGATCTGGAATGGGAGCTGGCATAAGAGGCTAGACACCCTCATCTTGCCTAACATGAAATCTTAGGAAATACTGCCATTCTCCAAACTCCACTCCCCACCCCCAGCCCCAAGGGAAGTAGGATGTGAAGGGGGCGGGGTATCTTGCAGTGCTAGGAGGTCTGTCCCCTGGGACTGCAGCCAAGGGACACAGAGTCTCATGACCAATTTGTTAAGTGGGAAGAAGAATAATTATCAGATTAAAAGAATATATTGGTTGCTTAATACCCTAGAGGAAGTGCGAGGGGTTTGGGTGTTTTGGTCTCCATGGTGGGGAGATGACCACGGGGACTATGATACTTTCTTGTCCCCAGGTGAAGACACACCTTCAGGCACAGGCAAAGTCTGAAATTGCTGTAGGGCACCAGTATAAGCATCAGGTGAGGGTCCCCCAAACCACTGGAGTACCCAACCATCTCTCCCATTTCCTCCCAGCTTTCTGCTGTACCTAGGAGCCCCAACCCTAGTCACTGCTCTGCCCAACCCCATCCAGTCCCACTCGTCAGGCCCTGGAGCCCATCCTGACCCTCGTGTATCCTTGTCCCTCTAACCTCCCACACCTGTTTTTCCTGTCCCATTCACCTGACCTGCTGATGTCCTCACTTCCATGCCTCCAGCCTGAACTCCGGGTTGGCAAGTGTCAGTAGACACCTGAGGGCCCCTATTCTGGTTCTAAGCCTACACTGGACTGGTTGTCTGGGCAACAGGTGCATGAACCTTGAAAGTGTTATCAGGAGGCAGTCCCTGATGGTGGGGTGACTGAACCCCAACCCCATGGTCTTCCCCCCCCCACCAGGGCATGTTTCAGGCACTAACCGAGATTGGCCAGAAACATGGTCTAGTGGGGTTGTGGCGTGGGGCCGTGGGTGGCCTGCCCAGAGTTGTCGTCGGCTCCTCTACCCAGCTGTGCACCTTCTCATCTACCAAGGACCTCTTGAGCCAGTGGGAGGTACTACCAGGGAAGGGGTGGGACCATCCCTGGAATGGGGAACAAGGGTGGAAAAAGGGAGGTGGGCTCTGGATGGGATGGGGCCAAGTTTCAACAGTGAGGGAGCAGCAAGAGGGCTTGGGGTCACTGACTCCTTAGACAGGGTTCTGTCATCTCCTACTAGAAGGGGTACCTAAGCCCTCTAGATACTCCTCCTCCAGAGTTATCACACTGTGTCATCTCTGGTGGTGTGGAAGCTCCCAGAAATTGTGTTCCCAGGGCAGGGCCAGTCCTACCCTAAGGTTGAATGACTGTGTGGTTGATAAAATTCTTTCTCTTTCTTATAGATCTTTCCTCCCCAGAGCTGGAAGGTGGCTCTGGCGGCTGCCATGGTGAGTGGCATCGCAGTAGTCCTGGCCATGACACCCTTTGATGTGGCCAGCACAAGGCTCTATAACCAACCCACTGATCCCCACGGCAAGGTAAGGGAGTGCTGTAGGGTAGGGTTCAGGCTGCCAGGGAAAGCTGGGGGGTGGAAAGCAGTTTGAGTGCTGCCTGCAGAGGTGTCTGACCCTGGCAGGCTCTGACATGCTCCTCCTCTGCTCTCCCTCCCTCCGACATGCTCCAGGGCCTCATGTACCGGGGGATCTTGGACGCTCTGCTGCAGACAGCTCGGACAGAGGGCTTTTTTGGCATGTACAAGGGTATAGGCGCCTCCTATTTTCGCCTTGGCCCCCATACTATCCTCTCCCTCTTCTTCTGGGATCAGCTGCGCTTCTTCTACAGCACATACACTAAATGAGTCACGCTCCTGTACTCCAAATCAACACTCTTTGGGCACCAGCCTCTACTACTTACTATCTCAGTGACTATTTACTGACCGATTGACTTCTTATGAACCTAAGGGGGATAGCCACACCCACTGCCTCTGTGTTCTCGTAGGGTTCAATCATTCTGAGCAGTAATTTATGTCTTTCCCATGGATATTGCTTTAAATTGCCACACAGGTCCCCCACACCCATCTCAGGGTTGAATCAGACACCCCAAAGTATATTCCTACTGCCATTCTTGGGTCCCTCCTGCTCCTGTACACAGCTTTAAAAGTCCCCCTTCCAAGACCAAAGGGAACTGGGGAGAACCAGGTGTCCTCTTAGATTCAAAGCCACAGAAACCATGTTGTTTATAAAGCAAGTTTATTTCCACAGAGGAGGTGTCTTATGTTTATGTCCAGGGAGGAGGCAGAAAGAAACTCCCCCTCTCAGAATTGGGTCCCTGAGTCCTCAGCAGCAGTTAGGTTCCACCATCTTTACTGGGGACCAAAGATGTTGGGATCGTGAAGAGTCAAACTAGTCACCAGTTGTTCAAAGTTACCCAGGCTCCAAGGTGGACATGACAGATTTTCAGGGCCAAGAGACCTGCTGTTAGAGCTTAGGGAACAGATGGAGAAAGAAAATGGTCCAGCTTGAGGTTTGCAATATTATACTTCCTACTCCCCAGAAGACCAGGAATCCCTGACCCCCAAGCCCATGGCTCATTTCTGCTTCCTTGAAGGAGTCCACCAGCCAATCTTCTTGTTTGACCCACCCAAGCCTAACTGTCGGGGCGGGGGGGGGGCGACACCCACTTGCGAGCTTCCCACCCTTTCCTTAGTCCTTACGGGGGCTGATTGAAGGTGAGCAAGAGATCAGTCTGGTACTGGGGCAGCCGAAGCAAGGCCTGATGTAGTGTGACATCCTTTGCTACCTAAAGGGATCAGAATCAGGATGCTTACAAGGACAGTACGTGGAGCTACCCCTCCCCCACTCCACATCCCCTTCGCCGCCATGGCCCTCACCTGCTGGCTTTCTTTAGCTACCTGCTGCTTGCCAGAAAGGAACCAGGCATCTTGACAGCTGTCTCTCAGGGATAAGTTCTCTAAACAGAGAGGCTGCACAGATAACACGTGCATGGCCCTAGCCCCCTGCACTCCGCCAACGTCCTCAAAATGGTACCTAGAGTGGGGGGGACAGGGGTAGGATGGGGCATCATTGAATAACCCATCCCCGCCCTCGAGTCTCACTCTTCTGGTTAGTCTGCTATCGCCCTTGGAGTTTTCGTCCTGAATAACCGTCCAGCCACAGGCCCCGCCCACCTCCTTGACTCCTGGCCTCCCATTGGCTAGCTTTCTCACCGCGCAGCCGCTTCGCCCCGCACGTGGGCCTGCAGCTCCAGAAGTTCCACGATCAGACTCTGGTCGGTCACGGGATGGCAGAAAACTTCTTGGTTGTCCGGGACCGGTCGGAGGTCGCTGGAGAGGCACAGGGACACTCTAGTTGTCTCTGGCTTCTTCCCGCAACCCACCCGACCGGCCTCCGGGGTGCGCCTGGGCTTTCTCACCTCACATCAATGGCCCCAGGCGGGAGGATGGCCGAGAAGGCGCCTCCGAACAGTGGACAGTTTCTGGTGGGCTCCATAGATCTGGGACTCGAGTCTGGACATTAGCGAGGTTTTAAAGAAACCTATATGGGCCTTTGAGGCATCTCTTCCTCTGGGGTTCCGGAGCAGCCACCGCCTCCTCCCGGCCTACTAAGCTCTTGGACCTTTAAGATCTAGCCACGCCCTGCGATTACGATGACCAATCAGCGCCCGCGCTCTGTGGGCGGAGCTGTTCTCTAAAGCCCAGCTCTTTGGTAGGAGCCAGGCCGGGCATAGGGTCTGGTTTGCAGCTCGGTGTGAGTTTAGGATTTGTGAAGCCGGTGTATGCCTGCGCCTGCTCCTTCCTTTGAAAGGAGTCGCACCTTCTGAGACCGTCCTTAAGAACAGCTGTCCGGCCGGGCGGTGGTCGTGCACACCTTTAATCCCAGCACTAGGGAGGCAGAGGCAGGTGGAGTTTGAGGCTAGCCTGGTCTACAAGAGCTATTCCAGGACAGGCTCCAAAGCTACAGAGAAACCCTGTCTCAAAAAACAAACAAATAAATGAATGAATAAATAAATAAAAATAAAAACAGCTGTTGCCAGGCTGTGTTGGCGCATGCCTTTAATCCCAGCACTAGGGAGTTCGAGGCCAGCCTGGTCTACAAAACGAGTTTCAGGGACAACCAGGGTTACACAGAGAAACCCTGTCTCGGGGGTGGAGGGGAAGCTAAGAACAGTTGTTCAATTAAAGGGCCTATGTAGGTGGGATCTGCGAGTAAGGGGAGAATCGTTTGAGGGTGTTCTTGGGTTACTTGACCCTGAATGGGTTGACCACCAGACTACTCAATTCCCGGATCTCTGCTGGGAATTAAGGGACACCTCAGGTCCAGGTGTGGGGGTCTGGGTTAGGGTTCAGACCTCAAACTTTGACACCTAACCTGAGGATTATGGTTCTAATCCCCTCAAATCTTCCCTTGGAGGGTGAGGGTAAGCTCTTCCCTAGAACACCTGGATCAAAGCACAGATTAAACTGTTGTTTTTCCTTTACAGATTTTTAGAGTGTTCTTTAAGTATTTGTTCAACTTTATCCTTCCAGTTAATTTCTCCATTCATCCTTGATCCCCAGCACCTGGCATAATGTTTAGACCATAATAAGCCTAGGAGTATATGGTTACACTACTGAGTACATCTACTAGTGCCAATGCCTGGGAGCCAGGAGGCCACCCGTGCCCTCAGTGGATTCTAAGCAGCATCTACTTCCCAGCTGAGAACTGAGTACTGGATTTCTCATCCGGGCCACATGAACCCTTATAATTTACTGGAATGGAGCCAAGGGTTACGTGTTTATTGATGCCAGCCATTTCCTTTGTGGGACTGGCGATATAAAGGAACACCTTACCAAGGCTTAAAGGTATCAGTGGAGCTTGCTTTGAGTCTTAAGAGTTTGATTTACAGAGCTCCTGAGGAGGATCCTAGAGGTATTCCAGCCAGGACCTAAGTGTAAAAACTTGGAGATGAGAGAGTGTATTCTAAAAAATGAAAATATAAGGGGGGGAGGGGCACAAGTAGATGGGATCCTCTACCATTAAATTCTCTCTCTCTCTTTGTCTCTCTCTCTCTCCTTCCTTCTCTCCCTCCCTGCTCCCTTTAACTGCAATCACCCCCCAGCCCGTAGCCACCACACCCAGTTTGGACTCCTTATTTCTTACTGTAGGCATCTGGCTTTTCTCCCAGTTTTTCCTCATTTCTAAAGCACTGTTAGGATTGAAATGTGCCCAGGTATGGTGGCACATGTCTTTAATTCGAGCACTGGAGAGGCAAAAGCAATCAGATCTCTGTAGTTCAGGACCAGTCTCTTCTACATAGTGAGTTCCAGCCAGCTAGGGTTATATAGTGAGACTCTTCCCCAAGAAATAAACAAACAAAAAAATAAACAGAATTGAGATGTGAATGTAGTTAGTCAATCTGTTTTTCGGTGGGTACTATGACTAGGTTAACTCAGTAAGAAAAGAGGTGCGGCAAGCCCCCATGGGATAGAAGGAACCTGGCTGTGGAGAGCTCTCCACGCAGACCTTTCTGCCCCTCCTCCCCACCCCCTACCAGGAGCAACAACAGCTCTAATTGCTTTGTACACAGTCAAGCAGATCAAAAATCCTTGGATAGAGACCTGCAAGGACATAGTTGTTATTAACGAGATCATAGCACTACATACCAGGAATGGAGACCTAGTCACAAGCCAGAGAAAGGAGGAGAAAGCTGCTTCAGCTTTTCCCCCATGGAGTTCCTGGCAGGCCTCCTGTTCAGCCATGGGGCTACAGGTAATTGGAGACCCCTGCCTTTCCCCAGTCTCTGAGCTGTAGGACAGGATGGTAGAGAACAGAGCTGTAGCGAGGCTCAGGGCCAGATCTCCCCTGTGGTGGAAGGCCTCTTGTCTTGGCCGTTCTCCAGATCTCTGCTGTTGGCTTGCCATCCCTCCCTTGGTATCTGCTCTCTCCTCTAGTCTTCTCAGTGCTGACATCCCAGTTTGTTCAAATTCCCTAAGAAATGAGCCATCCGGGTCAGTTTGTCGCCATTCAGTCTGAAAAATATCTGAGCCCAGCGGGACCCTCGGCCCACCCAGCTGCAGCGGGGAGGGGAGTGTCATAGACAAATCTCTGAGATGGCACAGAGCTGTTCTTCTCATGGTGTGCGTGTCCATCCGCAGCATGCTGGTGGCAGCAAGCCCACAACTGGGATAGGGGATTCTGTGCTCAGGGATGGTCCCTTTCCTTTGAAGGAACCAAAAGACAGACTTTGAGGGTGCTGGAAAGATGGACTAACAGTTCCCAGCCCCCAAACGGTGGCTCACAACCATCTGCAACTCCACTTCCAGGGGAACCAGTGCCCTCTTCTGACCTCCTCAGGAGCCAGACACACGTGTAGTGCCCACAGGTGCAGGCTCATAAAATAAAAAATAAATCTAAAGGAAAAGAAATGAGTCTGACCCCCAGAGATACAGCATCCTGTGGCAAACATCTTTTTATGGAAGAGTTAAGGCAACATATTTCTTGTGTGCAGGAATTTTAAGCCTTCCATCCTACCATGGGTCCCTTTGATATTTTGGTGAAACTCATGAATACTTACTCAGAAAAATGTTTGTAAATTATAAAATAAAGTGTATAAAGAACACAAGAGAAACTAGTTCGTTTTGTTTTTCATTATGTAGCCTTGGCTGAACTGGAACTCAAAATGTAGACCAGGCCAGCTCCAAACACAGAGAAGTGTCTGCCCTTGAATGTATGTGCATCGTGTGTGTGTGTGTGTGTGTGTGTGTGTGTGTGTGTGTGTGTGTGTATGTGTGTAGTTCAGAAGAGGGTATTGGATCCCCTGGAACTGGAGTTAAGGATGGTTGTGAGCTACCATGTTGGTTTTGGATATCAAACCTGGGTCCTCTGTAAAAGCAACAAGTGCTGAGCCATCTTTCCAGTCCCATGGCTATTTTCTCTTAAAGATTTATTTTTGTGTGTGTTGTGTGTGTGTGTGTGTGTGTGTGTGCCAGGTGTGTAAAGGTGTCCTTGGAGGCTGGAAGGTGTCAGATCCCCTGGGAGCTACCTGAGATAGGTGCTAGGATACACGGTCAGTGAGTCAGCTCTCCAGAATCGTGGTGGTGGAGTTTTGTTTTTCAAGACTTTCTAAATGTTACCTAATATGGATGAGTCTTGTATTTGCATGTATGTATGTGCACCACCTGTGTGCCTGTTACCCACAGAGGGTGTTAGAGCCCCTGAAAATGGAGTTACAGGCCACCATGTGGATGCTGCTGACCTGGGTCTTCTGCGAGGTCAGCCAGTGCTATCACTACGCCATCATGGCAGTCCCGAGTCCTCTGAGATGGGGTCTCTTTGTCACTACAGTGTATGCCAATCTGGCCTTGAACTTGAGGTAGTCCTTCTGCCTCAGCCTCCTAGGTGCCAGAATTTCAGGTGTGCCACCATGCCTCACTATAAACAAAAGTATATTACTATCATTTTAAAAGATTTACTTATTGCCAGGTGGTGGTGGCATATATCTTTAATCCCAGTACACAGGAGGTAGAGACAGGCAGATCTTTGTGATTTTAAGGCCAACCTGATCTATAGAGTGAGTTCCAGGACAGACTCCAAAGCTACACAGAGAAACCCTGTCTCGAAAAACAAAAAACAAAAGAATAGCCATTCTCCCCTGCCCCGCCAAATATATTGTGTATTATTCATTTATTTATTTGTTTTTGTTTCCTTGCTTGTTTTTGGTTTGTTTTGGTTTTTTGAGACAAAGTTTCTCTGTGTAGCCCTAACTATTCCGGAACTCGCTCTGTAGACCAGGCTGGCCTCAAACTCAAAGAGATCCGCCTGCCTGCTGGGACTAAAGGTGTGTGCTTTTTTGTTGTTGTTGTTCTTTTGAGACAAGGTCTTAACTCAGGCTAGCCCAGAATAGTCTTCCCTCGGGCAATGAGACTGCTAGAATTGCAAATAGAAGCTTCCCTGCCGGGCTGAAGTAGAATATAGTGCTTAAATACACTCACCAAAATCCAGAGCTTAATCAGGCTTGGGAGCTGGGATCAAACTATAGTCCTCTATAAGAGCTCTTAATGTCTGCATCTCTCCAGCCCCAAGAAAGTAAGTCTTTTAAGAAAAGAAGTTCAAGGCCATCCTTGGCTGCATTGTGAGTGTGAAGCCATAGGTCTCTGGCAGGGTTGAGGATAAGGCTTAGTGAAGAGGCTGTTAGGTCGCCAACCAGGGACAAAGGCTAACTGAGAAGCCTATTTAACATAAAAAGTGAATATAGCCACCAGGTTTTCCCTGCATCCCTCAGTCCCTACCTGCCACAAGGTATGGCTGGCATACCCTGCCCCAGCCCAGGGACTGGGCTGTCCTTCCCCCCAGCTGCCCTTCCTTATATAATCCAGCCATTTGGGTACCTGGTTCCCCCCCACACACACTCTCCATTATTCTCTTAGCCAGTCTCTCCAGGCCCAGGCTGTCGTGTGTGTGTGTGTGTGTGTGTGTGTGTGTGTGTGTGTGTGTGGTCAGCAGCTGCTCTCCCCTCCCCCACCACATGGCTCAGGGTCCTGTCCACTCTGGACTCTCCCAGACGTTCCTGCCTCTCTGGCTATTCTTTTCATCCACAATCAACTTTCTCCTTCACCTTACCTAGGAGCAGTTGCGTCCTTTCTATTTCTTTTTCTCATTCAAGTGCCTTATGTTCAATCCTTACCACTGGGGGAAGGATTAGGAGAAAGTAAGAAGGCAGATGGAACAGCCTCTTTCTTTCCCATTCTGTTTACCTTGCCTTCAAAGCCAGTCAGAAAGGAAGCAAGGCCATTTTTCCTGGCAGGGCCCTATTCAGATAATTTTATTTTCATTTCCTCTAAGCACTAGGTAAACATCATAGTTCATATTTTTCATGCAGGTGTGATTACTTAAGGCCTGTACTTCCAGTACTCTGGAGGCAGAAGTAGGAGCTCCTTAAGTTTGAGGCCATCCTGAGCTACATAGTTTCAACCTAGCTGGGGCTATATTGTGAACCCCTCCCTCAAAAAGTTCAAAAAGTGCTAGGCGGTGGTGGCACACGCCTTTAATCCCAGCACTCAGGAGACAGAGGCAGGTGGATCTCCGTGAGTTTGAGACCAGCCTGGTCTACAGAGCTAGTTCCAGGACAGCTAGGGCTACACAGAGAAACAGTACCAGGGAGAACTGATGAAAACATCCTACTTATTCTTGTGGGCCTTGTCTCCAGGACCCAAATGCCCGCCACTAGTCCTACCTGACATTGCTGCATTGGAACCCAAGCTTCATTATGGGTAGTACCGGGGCAGGCCCATTCAAATCCCAGTACTGAGAACTCGGGAACAACTATTCCATTGCCAGGGGTCTGGAACCTGGGTCTGGAGTCAGTTCATATCCCCACCCCTACCGCTACCCCCAAATTAAGTTACGTACCCCCCACTCAGTTCTGGAAACTTCTCGAGACTTCTCGCCAGGCTCATGAGCCCCGTATCTCTCACCTGTCTCCGCACATATTCCAGAGGTGGGAAGAAGACAAGATTTGGACAAGCTCATGAACGACAGGGTGTGTGGTATCAGAGCCCAACCTGGTGGCCTGCTGGAGTCTGAGGAAGGGTATGGAGGTGGCTCCCATCACAGCTCCTCAGAGCCCCATGGACCTCATTGGGGAGGGACCCACAATATGACAGGGTGAGTAGGGGCTTCCTTGGCCTACAATCCAGGATCCTTGTTCTTGGATCCTTGAGAACCACTTCAATACCATCCATTTTGGAAACTATAAAGCTACACACAGCTGAATCTTCTCATCTGTTTTGTTTTGTTTTTTGGCCAAGGGTCTATTCCTTGTAGATTCTCCTCCCAGGGGAGATATTGGGAGAGTGGACAGGGCCTACCACACTGTAGTGGCAGAGAGGCAAAGATTGGGCCAGCCGAGTTAGGACTCAGTGGGGGAAAGAACAGAGCTCTTTTCTGTTGCCCTGGGTACTTTCCAGGGCATCTCGGGTACTCTGGCAGTGGAAAAGCCACTCTACCGGTTAGACCTGACCTTGGTAGCCAGGCATTTCAAAGACCTGCTACTCCCCCTAGATAAAACTTCCTCATCCATCCACATCCCAGGGCCTCAGTCCCTTCTAACTGCCTCCTGGATACCCCTCAGGCATACCTTCTTCAGCATGTCCCATTGATACCTCAAGCTCACTAATTCCGTAAGATCGCCTCCCAGATGTTGCTCCTGTTGCCACTAGTGAAATGGTCCAGCAGGCAGGCCAGGGCTCTGGGCTTCATTACTGTATTACTGACTTGCCCTCTTCTCCACCATCTCCTTCCTTGTCTCCTCTTCACACTTACCCTCCGCATTGCTCTGCAGACCAGGCTGGCCTCAAACTCAGAGATCCCCTGCCTCTGCCTCCCAAGTACTGGAATTAAAGAATTAAACCACCACTGGGCCCACTTTTGGTTATTTAACTTTCCACTGATTCTCAAATCATCCCATTTCTCCATCTCTAATGCCAACTACTGTTCCAGGCAACATTCCGGTTACATGGTTACATGGTCACTTATAGCTCACAGTTGGACTCTCTCTACCTCTCATCTTCTTCCCTTCTCCACAGCTTCCACAATCTCTAGGTCCCAAGTCTGAGGTATAACTCAGTACAATAGTGTGAAGTCCTGGGTTCGGGTCTAGACACCACATAAAGCCAGCTGTGGTAGTGCACTCCTATAACCTCAACCCTCAAGAGGTGAAGGCAGGACTGGGAGTTCAAGGTTCACAGTGAGTTTGAGGCCGGTGTAGATTACTTGAGCTCCTATCTCAAAACAGCCAACTCACCAATATGTTCACACCACCCCTACCTCCACCTCTTCCAGTGCTTTCCCACTGTTCTTTCTTGTCCTGGATGCGTAACACGTTCTGCTAGGTCCCTGCCTGGCACGCTTTCGGTCTGCTCTTCATGTTCCAGGCAGACTCATTTTCATTCATTCAGTTCCTCTGCATAGGAACCCTGTCGAGCCTCAGCAAACATTGGTCCTTTTCCTAGAGTGCTACCAGGCCCTCCCTCCGCTTTATGCAAGCAAATGGCTGTGTTCTTGCCTCCAGAAACCTGTGCTGTTGAGAACCCTCAAGGTAAAAGAAAGAAATCACTTATCCCAAGTCAGCTTCCCTCCAGTGTAGCACAGTGCCAAGGTTCTTCACAATTGTGACCACCACACAATTGTTCCGGTTTCACAGCCCCCTATCCCACCCTTTCTCCTGAAGCCATGCTATTACCCATGTTCTTTTGTGCCGGATGACCCTATGCCAAAGGCAGTCCTAATGGTCGGTTTATTTGGACTAATTTCTTGAAGCCCCGGAGATGCCGAAGCCCATCCAGTAGGCCCCTGGATCTCCACCTCTGGCTGTTTGCTGCCCCCAATTGTCCAACGATAGACTGGAGCATTCTTGGTTGTTTAGCACCACAGGGCTGGAGATTATCAGGTGTGAGACAAGGACAGTTAGACACCCTGGGATTCTGGAAGCAACATCTTGTTCTGTCCATAGGCTCACTGCTGCCTGGCACCACCTTGTTTTCTGTCTCAGTCCCTCGTCTGTGCTGCAGTGTGTGTACGAAGATCACAGTGGTGACTTGGAGGGAAGTGTAGAGTGGGGCTGGTCCAGTAGAGAGCGGAGAGCCCTGGTCAGAGGCCTTCCTCCAGAAGGCAGCCCTCATCTGGTGGTCCCCACTGGGCCCTCCTGTCCATAAACCTCCTGCTGCCTGCCTGCCGTTCCCGCAGGTGACCCCTCGCAGCACCTGGACACAGACTGAAGGTGACAGTAGTGTGCCTAGTTCTGTGATATACCCTCCTGCAAGACTGAAGAAAGAGAAGCAAGGGGGAAAGGGAGAGGGGGAGGGGGAGAGGGAGAAAAACTAATGATGACAAGTTAGTGTCCTTCATTGGCCTGAGGACAAGAACTCTGTAACTCTGAATGACTGGACAAACCAACAAAGGAAATAAAAAGGTGAATTGCACTCAGGGAACAGCAGAGCCAATCTACCTACAAACCCAGAACCGAACCCCCCACCCCACCCCCCGCGACACAGTTTCTCTGTAGCTTTGGAACCCGTCCTGAAACTTGCTTTGTAGGCCAGGCTGGCTTTGAACTCAGAGATCTGCCTGCCTCCTAAGTACTGGAATTAAAGGTGTCCACTACCACTGCCTGGCTTTTTGTTTGTTTTCCAGGACAGGGTTTCTCTGTGTAGCTTTGGAGCCTGTCCTGGAACTTGTAGACCAGGCTGGCCTCGAACTCACAGAGATCCCCCTGCCTCCTGAGTGCTGGGATTAAAGGCGTGCGCCACCACTGCCCAGAGATAACACCTGGCTTTTAAGTGGGTTGTTTTCCTAAAGCTCCCATCTTTAGAGCTATATGCTGAAATATGGCTGAAGAAATAGCATTTCCTGCAAAAGTGGAGGTGGGAAGATGTGGGTCACACAGCAGCCTTTACTGGCTAGGTGAGGAGTGATGGGTGTTCTCTAGAATGCATGGCTCTACTTTTTGTCTGTTTGAAATTTCCCATTAACAAAAAGTTCCTGAAAGTATCGTTGACTGGTTATGGAATTAAAGGCATGCACCGCCATGCACTTACATTTAACTCATCAGACAGCTTTGGAGAGTTGGATCTTATAGGTGGAGACTGCTCATTCATTTCCCGGTTGCCCACACCCGAAAATAACATAGAAACCATATTAATTACAACACTGTTTGGCCAATAGCTCAGGCATATTTTTAGCTAACTCTTACATCTTAAATTAACCCATTTCTATTAATCTGTGTATTGCCACTAGGCTGTGGCTTACTGGTGCCAGCATGTTATTCCTTTGGCAGCTATATGGCATCTCTTTGACTCCCCCTACTCTCTCCCTATATCACTTCCAGCCTGGCTATATTCTGCCCAGCTATAGGCCAAAGTAGCTTCTTTATTGACCAATAGTAATAAAACATATTCATAGCAACATGTTTCAAGGACATAAAAGTCATAAAAAGAAGACCTATGTCTCTAAGACTGAGTGGGAGAACAGGATCTGGGCTTTGATCTTTGTGAGCCAATAAACACAGCTTGCCTAGTCTCCTTTGTACTCAGCAATCCCTTCTACTTTTTATTTCTGATTTTGAGGCCTTATGCTTCCTTAGCTACTTGCTTTCAGTTGCCTTTGAAAATGTTTGCTGCACAGGGCTGGAGAGATGGCTCAGTGGTTAAGGGCACTGCCTGCTCTTCCAAAGGTCCTAAGTTCAGTTCCTAGCAGCCACATGGTGCTCACAACCATTGGTAATGAGATCTGGTGCCCCCTTCTGGCCTGCAGGCAGACACAATACTGCATACATAATAAATAAATAATTTTTTTTTTGTTTTGTTTTTCAAGACAGGGTTTCTCTGTGGCTTTGGAGCCTGCCCTGGAACTAGCTCTTGTAGACCAGGCTGGTCTCGAACTCACAGAGATCCGCCTGCCTCTGCCTCCCGAGTGCTAGGATTAAAGGCATGCGCCACCACCGCCTGGCAATAAATATTTTTTTAAAAAAAGAAAAAAAAAACATTTACAGCATATAGAGGGGAATCCCACATCATCTCCCCTTTTGTGTCTAAATAAAAAGGAAGGTTTTAACTTTAACATAGTAAAATTACATATAGCAAAACAGATATCAAACAAGAATTCATTATCTTTTATCATAACTAAGGAAAACTATAACTATTTATTCTTCAACTCCATCAAAGACCCCAGAAGGATATAATATTAACTAAGTTAACAGGAAGTGCATTGTAAGCAACTTCCAAAACTCTAGAATTGACAGAGACACCTTGCTGCCTGGACAGTCTTCCTTTCTATCATGTAGGTTCCAGGGACTGAACTCAAGCTACTAGGCTTGGTAGCAAATACTTTAACCACTAAGTCGTCAAATGACCATCTCATAGGGGTCACCTAAAATAACCAGAAAACACAGATATTTATATTATGATCTGAAACACTAGCAAAATTACACTTAGGAGGTAGCAATAAAAATAATTTTATGGCCGGGGGTCACCACAACATGAAGAACTGTATTAAAGGGTCGCAGTGTTAGGAAGGTTGAAGACCACTGCATTAAGCCATCCTGTCATCTCGGTTTAAGCATAAAAATATTTATATATAAAATATATAAAAATAAATTTATATAAATACTATTTATTTGAGTATAGCCTGGCTAGCCTGAGACTATGTAGGCAAGGCTGGCCTTGAACTTACAAAGATCCACCTGCCTCTGCCTCTTAAGTGTTGGGATTAAAGGCATGCACCATCATGGCTGGCAAAATATATATTCTCATACATCATCAGAAGGGAATGTTCACATGTCCAAATGGTACTCAGAATGTCTGATCCAGCACTTGGTAGAAGGCAAGGATTTAAAGATTACTCTCACCCACATGATTTCAAGACCAGCCAGGTCTGGATAAGGGCTCAAAAATACAAACAAAACCCTTAGAACCACTCTGCTTAGGAAAGGTATTTTTGCAAAACAAAGAAAAATCCCAAAAACCAAAACAAAAAAACTTCATCTATCTCCACACCCCTTCCTTTTCATGGTGCTGTAGGGAAATCAAACCGGGGAACTCACATAAGCTAGGCAAGAGCTCCGCCACTCCGTTGTGCCCACAACCTGCAATTTACACCGCTTTACTGCTAGCCGCTTCCCAGAGCACTACTTCTGCAGAGGCACAAGTGCTCTGCCTCCCCCAAACTCTGACACCTTTAGAAACTGTAAGATGCAGAGCTGTAGAGATGGCTCAGGTGCTAAGAGCACCAACTGCCCTTCCAGATGGGCCCAGGTTCAATTTCCAGCACCAACATCACAGCTCACAACTCTTTCTACTCCTGTTCCAGGGCATCTGACACCCTCACACAGACATACATGCAGGCAAAAAACCAATGTGTACAAATTAAAAAAAGAAGTCCAAAATCCCTGTTTTTATAGGGAAACCCCTTTAATCATGATAGAAAATGTCACAGACCACTTGACTCTGGTGGACAAGTGACTTCCGAATACATTTATTGAGGGAATGAAGCAAGGAATGATGGGAGATGGCTGTCAGCAAGAACAGCTGCTTCCAGGAAATGTGACCTGTGACCACAGGATGATCGGAAGCAGATGAAGCTGGCTGGGCATGGCCCCTTGCTGTCCCTTTCAAGTTGTGACCAATCAAAGGCAGTTTATCATTAAACTTTCCTCTGCTAGCTGAAAAATGCCTCAAGTACCTGTCTTAATTTTTATGAGAATCCAGATACATAAATTACCCAGCACTGACTTAGCTGTGCCACTTAATAGTGGCACAAGCTAAGCCGCTATTATTTAAATCGTATTATGACTATAAACTCCATTGGGGCAGTCCCAGTGCTTGGCACCATCCCTGATCAAGTAACAAGAAGAATGAATGACAGCTGACAGTATTCCAGTAGGAAGGAAGGTACCAACCACTCTAAGAAAGGTGGCTGCTAAATTAGGAGAATAATCAGAAATGTGATCTGAGGCAGCACAGGTCAACCTTAAGTGTGGCCAGAAGCAACAATTCCTCACAGCTAGCAGAGCATGTCTGAAAAGGAATCCAGGAATCTGCTCTTGAGGTTGGGGAGGGGCTGGTACATTAAACCATGACCCCAAAGCAATGCCAAGCACAGCGCCACTCACCCGAAAGACTGGAGATAGAGAATCTTGAGTATGGGCTACAGACTGAAAGCCTGTCTCAGCCGGGTGGTGGCGGCGCACGCCTTTAATCCCAGCACTCGGGAGGCACAGGCAGGTGGAACTTTGAGAGTTCAAGGCCAGCCTGGTCTACAGAGCGAGTTCCAGGACAGGTTTCAAAGCTACACAAGAGAAACCCTGTCTTGAAAAAGGAAAAAAAAAAAGTTTGTCTCAAAATGCCAAAGAAAGAAAAGGGAGAAAAGGGGACAGAAAACCCTGTTCAGAGCTAGAAACAAGAGAACGAGGTACAACAAGGTTATCGCTGGGAAGGAGCCTACAGAACTCTGCCTACCCCTGTACTGTCAGCTGTCCCTAGAGCCAGAGGCTGCTTGCTGGAGACTCACGCGAAACTCAAGAACTAAGAGCAGCTCCTGCAAGGGCAAGGCTAAAATGAGCAATGCAGCCAGGTGGTGGTGGCACACCTTTAATCCCAGCACTTTGGAGGCAGAGGCAGGCGGATCTCTGTGCATTCGAGGCCAGCCTGGTCTACAAGAGCTAGTTCCAGGACAGGCTTCAAAGCAACACAGAGAAACCCAGTCTTGGAAAAAAAAAAAAAAAACAACCAAACCAAACAAAATAAACAAACAAACAAAAATATAAATAAAATGAGCAATGTAGCTGAGATGCTCCTAGCACTTTGGTTCTTGTCCGTACAAGATGCTTCTGAGAATCATGTGGGGATACTCCTGAAGGCAATGGGAAAAAGGGGGGCAGTAGACTCAAAGGATGAGATGTGGGCCAGGGTGGTCATGCAGCCTCCTTAGCACTTGTCCTCCTGTGTCCAGTTCCAAGCATTCACGAAGAGTTGCTGCCAAGGGGAGGTCGCAAGAGCATCAAAGGGAGAGGGTCGCCAAGCCCACTGCCAAGGCCTCACAGCCCGCTCAGGGTGTGGCATGAGCGCCAGATGGCGACCATCTTGGGAGCAGATGCCAGCTATGCCCCCTGGAGATCCATTGGGGTTCAACGGGTACTGTTCTGTGGGATTCCCATCATCATCTGCCCAGTGCAGCGGCACCAAGCCCCTGGCCTCGATCTTGGCTCGGAGTTCAGGAGAAGAAAATGCCATGTAACCTGGAAGCAAAAAAAAAAAAAAAAAAAAAAAAAAAAAAAAAAAAAAAAAAAAGGAAAATGAATGCTAAGCATCTTCAGGCCCAGCCCAGCACTCATAGCCTCCCCTGCCTTCCCCAGCCTGACCGCCTGACCTTCCCCGTGAGCACTCCACACAGGCAGCACAGAGCCTTCCATCCCGCGAAGCATCAGGGCTGGCCCAGGCCCCACACGCACGGTGGCCCAGCGGGACTCAAACCGCCCAGAGAGATTGTGGCGGAGCAGGAGGCCTGGCTTTGTCGGTTGTGAATCATGGCCTGATTCATCTTGCTCTTCATCGGGGTCACCTCCTACCCAGCCCAGAAAAGCCAGCAACTGACAGCCATTACACACTCCCAGGCTGAAGGTGTCTGGCCGCCTGCGGAAGCGGCCCAGCTCTTCCCTGGCTCGTGGATTAAAGGTCACTGCAGCTGCCCACCCTAGGAAAAACAAGTCAAAGCGAGATGTAACAGCTTGAGAGAAGCAGAAGCAGGGAATGAAGGGCAACAACGAGACTTCTAACAATCGGGTGGGTCCTCTCTACAGACCCTGGGACAAACTGGAGGAAGGAAACAGCCTTACCTGCTTCAATCAGTCTGACAAGGAATCTATGATTTTCTTTATGCTAAGTCAAAATATTTTTTTTTTTTAATTTCATGCAGTTGTCTAAGACTCAATGGTAAGATTTCAGTTGGGTGAGCTGGGTGGTGGTGGCTCACGCCTTTAATCCCAGCACTCAGGAGGCAGAGGCAGGCGAGTCTCTGTGAGTTCGAGGCCAGCCTGCTCTATAGAGTGAGTTCCAGGACAGGCTCCAAAGCTACAGAGAAACCCTGTCTCAAAAAAGATTTCGGCTGGACATGGATGGCTCACACCTGGAGCTCCCAGTACTTGGAAAGCTAACGTAGGGCCTAGGACTACTCTGAGTTTGAGTGGCCTAGGCTTTCATGAAATTATTTAATAAAAAAATTTCACACACAATAAACTTTTGGCCTTTTGGCCTCTCTTGCGGTTGTGGTGAGCCATCTTCCCACAGGACAGGACAATCTGATCAAGTTGAAGAGCAGCTGACTGTTTAGATGAGACATATGCCCTCCAGCCTTGTACAGCCCTGGGAAGCCAGCGGCCTCATGTCAGGTATCCTTAGTCCTTCTGCTGACCTGTGGTCCTGAACCAGAGCACTCTGCCTGGCTTTGTGGTGGTGATAAGCCAGCCCTGGCCTCGCAGAAGGAGCCAAAGCCACCTTTTCAAGGAGTGTGGAAATGGAGCGTGCAGCCGTCTCCACACTGACCTTTGGCAGAGCCCAGCACATCTGCGTAGCTGAAGCCACCCACAAAGGCCACACCGCGGAAGGTGTCCAGCCCGATGGCCCCAGAGCAGAGATCCTGCATGGTGACATCCCACACCTAAAAGGACAGGGAGGAGAAATGTCAGAGGGCATACAACCAAGACTAGATCAAGATCTCCAGCTCAGTTAGCCACCGTGCTTACCTCAAACCCAGCCATGTGAAAGGCATCAGCCATTTCTCGGTCTCCATTACTGCCCTCCTCTCGCAAAATGGCGACTCGGGGGACAGAGCCACCTGGAAGACGTGTGTGTCTCTGAGCAGATGGTTACCCACCCGCTCCAAACCTCAGATACCTTCCCCAGCGCAGGTCCAGGTACCCAAGCCTCCATGTCCATGCATACTTCCTTACCAGGTTTACAGGGCACAGAGGCAATGGGAAAGGTGGGTGGCAGGCAGTAGCGGGGTCCTGTCCGCTCCCTTAGGCCCCTTTTCTCTTCTTCCACACAGCGTGGCTCTGCCTGCAGCAGCTCCAGCTGGAAACTGGTTTCTTCCCAGAGGGCTCTCAACTGCCCAACGGGCTCCTCTACAACTACAGTGCCATTCACGGACACTCGGACCTGAAGAGGAGACACTGATTAAAGACCAGGAGAAAGTATGGCCCCGTGATAGTTTCAGAGTGGCACTTTCATCGATTGGTTTTCCAAGACAGGGTTTTTCTGTGTAACAGCTCTGGCTGTCCTGGACCTCACTTTGTAGACCAGGCTGGCCTTGAACTCACAGAGATCCGCCTGCCTCTGACACCCAAGTGCTGGGATTAAAAGCGTGCACCGCCACCACCCAGCTGGAGTGGTATTTTCTTACAGGCTCACACTAACACTACACTCTCCTTGGCTTCCTCACCATGGCCTGGGGTCCAGCCTCGCCTGTGTGGCCCAGTTCCAGACACTGTAGGCCAGCACCCTGGTACCGCAGCAATACTCCAGCTACATCGGCTTCCTGTACCTCCAACACCAGGCCTGGTTCCTCCGCAAACAGCACAGGCAGAGCTGGAAGGGAAACAGGGGTGAGTCAGGATGACCAGGATGCTGCCAGGACCCAGGTGAGACGGAATCTGGATAAGGAGTACATGGAAGTTACACCAGGAACTACGAGAGGTCTTAGAAGGACCCAGATCAGAACATGAAGAAAGCATGGAAGAGACAGCTAAGACTCAGGAGAAAGGGTCAGGGAACAGCAGGGACATAGACAGAGGGCCTGGGGCTTACGGACAGAAGATAACGGGAGAGAGGGAGAGGGACTGATAGCTGCAAAGGCCCAGGACTGCAGGACAAAAGCTGTGGACTCACTCGGAGGTCAGTCACCAGAGCAAACACCAGGTTGGTGAGGGCTTCAGACACAGCTAGCCTGGCAGCAACCTTGGAGTCCAGCAGGCTCTTGACTGGCTG
>PVIU01013196.1:17395-57072 GCA_004026605.1 Ondatra zibethicus | reverse complement strand
CTACAGTAATGAAAACAGCTTGGTATTGGCATAAAAACAGAGATGTTGACCAATGGAATCGAATAGAAGATCCGGATATTAATCCACAAACATATGAACACCTCATATTTGACAAAGGGGCTAAAATTATACAATGGAAGAATGAAAGCATCTTCAACAAATGGTGCTGGCATAACTGGATGTCAACGTGTAGGAGAATAAAATTAGACCCTTATCTGTCACCCTGCACAAAACTCAAGTCCAAATGGATTAAAGACCTCAACATAAATCTAACCACACTGAACCTGATAGAAGGAAAAGTGGGAAGTAGCCTGCAGCACGTGGGCACTGAAGACTATATGTTTTAAGCCTTTCTGGATGATGGAAGAAAAGTTATCAACCAGTCTTCCAAAGAAACAAGAAAGTCCACTGCAGACAGTAGAAATTTGCAAATTCTCCAACTTGCTCTAGTCAACATGGCTACCTAACCCCAAACCAACAGCCAAAGAAAGGAGCCAGACTTCTATGGTCTGTATATTTGATAGAGAAATTAAATTGAATAATAGGCTAGAAAATGTGTGTGCAGTTGTGATATGTGAACATCTGTTAGCAATTACTTATGTATTTTAGAGGGGGGAAACCTACTAGCCATAAAAATACTGAAGAACCTCAAGGCAGTTGTTTTTCAAGATTTGAAAGAGATGCCATGCTTTATTCATATATGTGTGTGTGTGTGTGTGTGTGTGTGTGTGTGTGTGTGTGTGTGTGTATGTGTAAGAGAGAGAGAGAGAGAGGTTTTAAATTCTTTCTCATTCAGGGAACTGCCAGGAGATACAAGGAGACAATCAAACTTGCAAAGTTCTTTGCAGTGCAACAGGGGTAAACTGTGGCATGAACAAGCATGAGCATCAAATCAATGGCCTCCCTTTCTCGTGCAGCAGCCATCTTCCCAGCTGGCAATCTCCCGCTCACCCATACCCACTGGAAAAGAGTTCATACAACTGAAAGCTATAATCACTTAGGTTTTGGCTTAGTGTTTGTCTTCTAGCTAACTTCTCTTCATTTCTGATGGAGCATTTTCTGACCCAGTAGACAACTCAATAAAGGCTTAATTTCAGTGACTCCAAAGCACAATTGTTGGAACGCCATTGCCAACAATGACAACTTATCTAATGGTTCAAACCAAGGATGGAATTTGACTAAACCTGCCAGAAACTTAATACACTTTATCATGATAAATTATATTCTTCTTTTAACTTATGATAATTTAGACTCTTCTGACCCGAACTCATCCCTCACTCTCGCTGAGTTGGGCTATCCTTGAGCTATCACTCCATCAAGCCACTCCCATCAGTCTTCCCACTGATACAGCTAGCATCTCACCCCGAAAAGTGAAGGTGGCACTGGAGGGCCTTCAGGAGGAAAGTTTGAGACCCCACAAGAGCTTAGTCCAACATTTCATCCATCTAACAATGTTAGAGGGAATCTAACATTCCCTCTCTATAGGTTCTGCAGCTGTTATTTATTTGTACTATTGTTTCTAAACAGTACCCGGCCCTGATTAGTCTTTAGAATCACTGAGAAACTTTCATAAACCTATTTCTACCATGTCTTACCCTCAAAAGTTCTGAGTTCATTAGTCTGAAGTTGGCCCCCTGCTAACTGTAGATTTAACCAGGGACTCTGCAGGTGCAGTCAGCCATTGCTGCTCACGCAACTGACCAAACAGATTGTATTTGTATGAACATTCTCAACTCCATTACTTTTTCCCCCCAAAAGTTTGCCCAAATCCACTTATAAAGTATGGGAAGACACACTCAATAGGCACCTACAATTTCAGTGTTGTGGAGTGTGCTTGCTTTTTTGTTCCTTCCAGGAGACTGCACCAATAACGCTGAATCTATCTTTGCTCTGAATATCTAAAAACTAGAGTTCTTCAAGGCAAAGGCTTGGTGTTCTGTGTGAAATCTCAAGAGCAACCATCATACAGTGCCAAGAGCATTAGAGGACAAGAGTGTGCTGCTTTTCAGTTTCAAGTTTCAGTTTCAACAACTTCTGTTCTTATGTGTTAAGTGGGTTATCATCTCTCAGGTTGGTTTTATGACAGGTCCCATTGAGGGGGTTAGAATCACAGAGGACAATTATCAGAGATGCAATTAATGTCACCAAAGTGATCTATCAGTTGAGAAATCAGGTACTAAAGGGATATGATGTGTTGATGAAAATGAGATTTGTTCTTGATGCTGTCTGCACTAAACAAAACTACACCAGTGATGGGGAGAGTGGGGCTGGCAAAGTGGTATATAGATTAAAACAGTTTATAGGAAGAGATCAATGGTTTGCTGACTTGTTTTGTTTTGTTTTTTTGTTTTTTGTTTTGTTTTTTGAGACAGGGTTTCTCTGTGGCTTTGAAGCCTGTTCTGGAACTAGACCTTGTAGACCAGGCTGGCCTCAAACTCACAGAGATCCACCTGCCTCTGCCTCCCGAGTGCTGGGATTAAAGGCGTGCGCCACTACCACCCAGCTAGACTTGTTTTTTTTTTTTTTTAAATAGGGTCTCACTCTGTAGCCCAGGCTGTCCTGGAACTTGATGGATAGACAAGATGACCTCCAATTTGCAGCAATTCTCTTGTCCCAGACTCCTCACTGCTAAGATTACACACATGCACCATCGCACTTGGCTTGGTTTGTTAAACTAGATGAAGTGGGGGAGGTAAATACAAATAGAGAAAATTAGACTGACGGCCCTTCTGAACACAGGTGGGTAGCTGAGGATCTGACGTACACTCTGTGAATAGAAGATCCCAAAGACTGTGGCGTGCAGCTCTTAGTGATGCAGGTGACATTGGGTTTGAGGTAATTCAAAGCCAAGGCCTACATGTTCTGTGAAATACAGCCTTGAAAGCAGCCATTTTCTCCAAAACACCAGAACTCTCTCATCTTTCTTCAGAAATGGCTGATTTTTAACGTCTTCCTTCAAGGAAGGAAGAGCCATTTGTTTACTTTCATTGTAAAGGGTGTTTACAAGCTGTATTTTTTTTCTATTCCTTTCCTAACACTGAACAAAACAAAGTGATGCTCCTGTAAGTACTCATTCTTAGGGAAGCTCTCCTAAACTAATCTGGCTGTTCACCCTCTCATTCAATAAGCACCAAGGGTGCTGGACTTCAGGTCTCTGGATTTTGCCTTTTTCCCTCTTTCACTGCATAACGAACTTGTCTGTCCAGGTGGCTCCTTGCGTGATGTTAATAGGTATGCTTCATCCCTTCTTTATTTATCTAACACCATGATTTTCTTCTTCCTTTCGCTGCTTTCTTATTCATAGTCATGAAAGTTACCCTTTCCATTCTCTTTGCCACTTAGCTCCACAGTCTTCCCAGAGGATGCATTGAGCTACTGTGTGTTTCTGTGTCCCTTTGTTTCCACCTCTGAACTGAACAGGAAGTTTTCAGCTTATGTTAGTCCCATGTGAAGTGTTCCACAAAGCCACCTCTGATTCTATATGGGGCATTTTGTTTTGTCTCAGTCTCCCAAAGATCTTTGAATGACTGTCTTGAAAGGGTTTCCTTGCACACTCCCCTTTCCTCAGTGAAGAGTTTTGCTGTCTGTCTACGTTGACTGTGGAATTCTCCCCAGTGCCTCTGCTGAATCCTTCTCCCATAGCCTCAGATCTGAACGCTCCTTGAGTTCCAGAGTTACACGGTGCAGGTAACACATAGCAAGTGAAAAGAAGCTGGCCTGGTCCCTGTGATATTGTGGGCCATCTCATGAAACATGTGACCATTTTAAGGGGCTTGCCTCAAGGAGGGGCTCCATAGCTCTCAGTATGTGTTTGTACAAGAAAAGAAATGGAACCAACAGGAACATGACTTTACTCTTGGTGGAAAGTGGCTCTACTTTCTTCAGGAAATCCTGCTACAGTACCATGATACCACCTCCTCATCCAAAGCACTGTCACCTCGGTGGACATAGGAAAGGGGCGTCATCATGTCCCCTAACCTGAAGAGCTGCTGTGTCAGTAAGACAGGAAACTTTCAGGCCAGTCCCTCTTTTCCTTCACATTTAGAAACTCAAGGATGGATGGCACCAAGATCACACCCAGGGCTGTCAATCAGGGTTCTGGGTCCGGGACAGCCTGTAGAATCAAGACCAACAAAGTTAGTTTACCCAGAGCTTGCCAACAACACTCACATACTATAGCAACAATAGCAATCATGGGAACTATTAGGACTACCATTAAAGGCTACCACAAGGGGAGTGGGGAAGAAGGAAAAAGATGGATCCAACCACCTGATCCCCACAGAAAGAATAATAAAGTTTGCAAGTGGAAATTTTGACTGAGGTGTGGATTACAGCTATTAAAACACCTCTCCCCCCTCTTTCTTATTTGAAGAGAGAATTAAAAGCAGGTTTTGAGAGGCGGAAGAAAACACTGTCAGCTCCACACACAGGCTGGCTGATTTACACAATCCATTCGGGCCATTAGTTTTCATTAAAGATCAAATGGAATGGGTACTTACTTACTAAGAGGCCTTTGGGGAACTGAATTGCAGAGAAGAAAGAAGATTAAACTTTACATTCAGCCCAAAATTTAATTCACAAGTAATCAATCGCATAATGGGCCAGCAACTGTAGCTGGGTGATTGAAATGAAATTACCATATTTTTAATCTTAATTTTCCACACTGTTTATCTGACACTGTCAATATAAAATACAAACAGATAATGAAATAGCATTATATTGACACTACAATCATCTCTTGAGCAGCCCTCAGTGATTAAACTGCTGGAATGTTTGATTACATTTTGTTGGCTGACATTACAAATGACACGGATGCTTCAGTGAGACTAGCTGCAGGCTGGAAAATGAGCCCATCCATCAAGAGCGCCTGGCAGCTACCCCTTTCAGTCAATAGCTGCCAGCATCGGGCACTTCTGTCAAAACGTTTAGCAAACAGAAAGGGGGAGAATAAAAGGAGAAAAAGAGAGAGCGAGAGAGGGAGAGAGGCAGAGGGGGGGAACCGGCAGGGAGAGAGCTGAGACAGAGGGAGAAAAAGCCCAGGCAAGGGAGGAGGGCCAAGCAACTGGAGCTGAGCTTACTGCGGGAATAAATACTTACATAGGGATTTGAGGGACTAAGAAATGAAATTTGACAGATTCTGTGTCATGTTCTGGCAAGGCGTTGTGATAAGAGGTGCTTGTAGTGGCCTGAATAACACACAGGACAACAATGAGCTTGCTAGCCATTATGGAAACAGATGTTCATGCAATTAGAATCAGGTCTGCGCAAGGATTTGCTGCTACGCGACCATGGGGAGCAAGAGCCCGGGAGAGGGCCGGGGTGTGGGGAGACCGAGTGAGAACTCCATGTTGGGAGCTCACTCAGGGAGTTTGGGGCATCATCTGGGCTGCACACTCATTGGGCTTGAAGCCGGCTTGGAACATGGCCAAGGGCAGGCTCTGATCTGAAGGGGCTGCGTGCCCAGCATCTGTAGAAAGTGGGCCATGTAGAACGTATCTCTGTACTTTCTCCCCCCCCCCTTCGCCCTGGTGTGGCAGGAGTCCCCACTCAAATAGCCAAGGCCCCTCACTGTTCTGGCCAATGGCTTGTCGGAGGAGTTGCCTGTAGATGAAGTTTGACAGGTTCAGACCAGCCTTGGCCCTACTTTTTAGACTCTGATGACCTCCCCAGCATGGCAAGTGGATGGAAGGGAATGGTTGTATCCCCAAGAAGCCCCAACAACGTCAGCAAAAGCTATGTGATAAGGGAAGGAGGGAAGTTGGATGTACAAACTGAGGATGCATGAAGTCTGGAATTCATCAGGGACATGAAAGGAGTCCCTCTCATTCAACCCAGACACTGGGAAAGATCCCATAAGAGAGATTTTACTGACCCCGTCTCTTAATTTTCAGGAAAAAAAAATGCAGGTATTGATGAAAAAATTTCCTAAGATCAGAAACTAGACTCTAAAGTCCTGTAACTGTCTCCCTAGATGGCACAGAGTCACAGATGATGCAACCATCCTAAAGATCAGAACAGAGGGAAGCACTAAGCAGGAGACAGAATATTTCTCAGATTGGCTGAATTCTACAGAAGTTAGTGGCAACTAAATTATCAGTTAGAGGGGAGCTCACTGGCTAACATGAGAGCCTCAGATGTGCCTGGAGCCGCAGGAGTCACAGTGAAAAGATTGTACAGGGATCATGAAAGATAGTAAGACTCTCTACAAATTAGTTGGACTATCATCCAAGACACTGTTATTCAGAATTTAAAGAGAAGAAAAATACTGTTGAATAGAAGAAAAAAGAAAGTTCTACTGAAATGTTCATTAGGAAGACATCAACTCAAGTTGAAGGAAGACATTGTGCTGCCCCGCCCCCAACTGAATAAGCTATTATCTGTGTTGAGAGAAGACATCACTTAGCATAGACATGCTGACTTGGAAATGACCCGGTCCAATCAGAGTCCCAAACCTTTTAGTCCCTGTTAGCATACTGCTATCACAGACACCTGACTCCATGATGGTATGAGCAGCAGGAAGTCGCTTCCTAAATATCATGATGGACACAGAGCACACACATCTGTAGGTCATCTCAAATGACATAGCAGCAGTTTGTCACCACTCAGACATGGATGAGGTCTCACGGTTTGGGAAAGCAAAGGGCCTGCTAATCACACACTAGTCTGCAAACCCCTGCCAGCAACACCGAAAGAGGATTCATTGCTTTGAATCATGCACCAGGGAAGGAAATGGTTCCTGCCTAGATTAAAGGCTACTTGCCTACACCAATGGAAAGAACCCCAAGCTATGTGGCTTCAACTCCACAGATTAAAATATAATTATAATCCAATGCGAAAAGGCAGTACTTGTTTATTGAAAAATAAATCTAAAAGGGTAAGAGTTAAAATTAAAATCACCTATAAGCCCACATTTCAGAGATGTGTGCACTAACAGTCTACTGTATTTCCTTACAATCTTTCACTGAATATATAGAATTGTGGGAGTTTGGACTTGGCAATAGTATTATATCTTAATAAAATGTTTCCTATATTTTCATTTACAGAATATATAAAGCTGTGACACATCATACCATTCCGAGGCTTATTTCACGAACCCCTGGCAATTCTGTCATATTTCTTGAAGATGGAAGTTTTTCATTGGAGAGTTGGGTCAAACTTACAGTCATGCAATCTCACCCAATCTTTAACTTGCTACCTCGAGTGGCGTTCTTCTGTCTATTTGCATGACGACATTAGCATTTTCCTATATTATTAAATATATTTTTAATGTGACTTTAATGAGCACAAAATATTCTAGTGCAAAGACTGTGTGTTTACTATTTTACTGAAATACTATTTTATTCTTCAATATTATAAACGTTTTTAGATCTTAAAACTAATACGACACTGTAATCACTGCTCCCATAAATAGGTCTTTGGACACAATTCTCATTAATTCCTGAGAATAAACTCCTAAACTGAAACTTCCAGACTTTGTAGGATTTTCTCTCAGAGTCAGAGAGGAAAGCTGTTCATCAGAAGAACTCCTAGACTAAGCCTGTCTGGGTGTGCTCCTTGGCTTAAACCTGAGAGTCCAAATCTACAAAATGCCTTTTTCATGAGATGGATTTGACAACCATTTCACTTTCAACCACAGGCAGTGGATTTGGAAGTTCTCTTCTCTTTGAGTTGCCCAACTCAGACAATTCCTGAGCACAATGTGGCAGTGTATACATATCTCTTTCTTTGTGCATTCTCCTCCCACCCCATTTATTAATGTCCAAAGATCCCCATCCGGGGCCTGAGGACAGGGCCATGTGGAGGTGATCTGTCTACTTCTGAAGTCTTCCCTTCCAGAGCACCTAAAGACTGTATTAATTACTACTCCTTTGATTTCTTATATTTTAAAAGATGATCCTAACTATAGAAATAATATACATTAAAAAATTTAATTAGAAATGAGGAGAGATTTACATTAAGTCAACGGGAAGAAAAGTTACAAAAGCCATATGGGGTCTGAGAATATTTCATGTTTGAGGTAGTGCCGTGGCTCTCGGGATGGTGGCATAGGGAGATGACTGGAATGTGCAAGAGGCCAGAAGGTCAGCAGAATTCTTTGCCTACAATGAGCTGTCAGATATCAACATACAGGCAACAAGGTTATCACAGTATCCGTGGCCTCATAAATTGTGGGGGAGACAGCCCAGGGTCAGGAAACCAGCTAGTAAAGTGTGGTGACCACACTTACTGTATGGTAGATATTGTGTTAAGTCTTGCATGTGTGTGAACTTATTTAGACTCATATCTGTATTATAGATATTATTATTCCATTTAATAGATGAAAACTGTGTTAAATTACTATCTTAAAATGTCATACCTAGAAACAGTAGGTCAAAGACTCAGCCTCGAGTGCTTCACCCTTTACTGTTAGCCTGCTGTCGGGTGAGGGCTTGACTGAGAAAGTGACTGTGCCGCGTACAAGAGCCACTGTGCACGCACCCTGTGTTCTAGGGAGTAAGGACAGCAGAGGAGAAAGGAATGAACGCTGCCTCATGGGAAGCTTTCAGAGAGTGCCAGGCCAGGACCCAGGAGGCACAAGTGTGTGGCACTCAGGACTGAACCCATTTCATATCCTGGCAGCATGGAGCTTCCATATTACTGTCTTGGTTAGACACCTACCTAGGGTGTCCAGGCTACTATAACAAAAATTCCCTAAGGGTGACTTAGACAATAGAAATAAGTTTCTCATGGTTGCAGAGACTGACAAGTCCAAAGTTAAGGTGCTGGCAGATTCAATGTGTAGGGAAGGCCACCTCATCGGTTGTAGATTCTTCGCACTATCTTTTCATGTGGAAAACAAGATTGAAGGGTCTTTAGGGTCTCTTGCGCTAACCAGGGTAGATTGACCCCCAGGACCTAACTATCCCGAAGGTCTCAACTTCGCCATCCCATGGGGACTGGGGTTTCAACACATGAATTTGGAGAAGACCCAGCACTCAATCTACAGCACATCTCAGATGGACTCAGCTCTGTTAATGCAGGGAGAAAAGTAGTCTCCCTTTTTGGGATGCTTGTCACGTGCCAGCCTCCGAGCTAGAAGTTTGCCATGGATTATCACACCTATTTTTCACAACAAAATTATTTTTATTTCTTTTTATATAGGATAAAACCGAGGCTACAGGAAGCTCAATGACTTTCCCACAGACACACAATGGTGACAGCATCAAGATTTGTCCTCAGAAACACCTGACTCAAAAGCCTTTATCTCCATCTGCTCATGGATGAAGTAACATCATAGATTCTAGTCTTCTGATCTTTCTTCTTCTTGGTCCTGAGAGAAGGCCCTCTACTATCAAAGCAAAATGGCCAAGTGTTTCCTCATCAACATTCTCTCCTTTTTCCAAAATCCCATTTAAAAAAAAAGGAAAAAAATATTCCATACCTGGAATCTGTAGGGTGGAAGATAGTTTTCCTCAACTCATGACCATCTCTGGGTATTTCTTTTCTTTATCATATTCTCCCAGGGAGCATTCAGGCATAAGCAATGCTGTGGAATCAGACACCTGGATTGGAGATGTGTCTCCTCAGACCTACATATATAATTATGAGCAGACCTCAATTTCCTTTTGGGGCTGTTGGGAGAAGCAGGGGAGATGATGCATGGGAGATGCTTTGTGAACTGAATAGCCCTATGTATCTATTCCGCAACAGCAAGACATTCCCTCTGGCTGGTCAGAATGGAGTCCAGAATAACCGTTCCCTGTGTTGCTTCCTCTACATTAGGGGAGATGAAACTGCCGACAGGGAAGTGGGGGCATCCATCAGAGGTCTGCGGTGAGAAGAGCCAAGTCAGGGCTGGAGTGGAGCCAGGCGAGATGGCTGGCGTTTGTATAGAGCATTATGCCTTACAAAGCACAGGGACATCTGTTATCTGGCTTGCTCCACAGCCATCCTACAAGGCAGCCAGTTTGGACAGCTTTATCCTTGCCGGTCAGAAGAGAAAACTTAGACTTCCGAGGAGGATGAGTAAGGTGACCAAAATCTCATGTTTCTCAGCAGAGAGGTGCGCTCAAGTGCTGGTCTCATGCCTATGGGCCTCTGCTCCTGGCTTTTGAGGAGCAGCCTGTGACTGAAACACAGCTTCATCTTCTGCTTAACATGTTCAGTCAGCTGTTTAACCCAACGGTAAACTGAATAAACCGTGCATAAATATGTAGTTTTGTATAAATTATCAATAAATGTGTAACTATATGTAAATTACATAAATTAAGCATATATTCATTTTATTAGACAGGAAGGAGGTGTTTGTTTATTTTAATTTCAAATTGAGACTATCTCAGACATTTAGGAAAGTCTTTGAAAACCCACCAGCCCCATGCACAGTGTCATTAGAGCCCAACAATTACAGCCACCTCCCCTCAACCCACTCTTAGCACATCAACTGCAAGCTCTTTCCTGAGGTTCATTCGCCTCACTGGGCTCCCCTCTCCCACAGCAGACCAGGAAGTCAGGGTTCCTCTTTCAATTGGCAGGTGTCTAAGGATTGGTAATACAAAGTACTCCTAACCTCTGTCCTTCTTAAAGTCTTAACATGGCTGCCAGCTATGTGGAAGTCTTTCCTCTCATTGCCCCACTTGGTCACAGTGTCCCTTTTCCATATCTCCCACAGAGCCCAGTAATGAACTCTGTAGTGAATGTCTTGTCAGTTCCTCTTATATCACATGGACAGTGAGCATCTGAGACCAGAGTCTGACTCTCCCTCAGTCTAGTGCCTGCCAATAAGTGCTTCTGAGACTGAATGAGATAGAACAGAAGATTATTTACATCCTTTTCAGATATTAAAATTTCCCTAAGTCAGAGAGACAGAGGGTGATTAAGGTCAGAAAAATCAATGCTTAAAAAGTTCACAAAAAATATGGCACTTTTTTTTAAAGGACCCAGCCCTTGCGGACTTTCAAATTGATGGCCCACGGCACTGTGGAGGATCAGGAAAGCGAGCTGTGTTAATTTCCATGATCATATTCATGATCCTGTGAAGCTGTTCAAGGGTTCTAACCATCCTTCCGCTCCTTACCAGGGCCCTGATGCTCAAGCTACTGTAACCAATGTTTTCTATGCAGCACCTTCAATTTATCCATTTCTTTTGGTAAAAGCAATTTTAAAAAATCTACCATGGGGCTTTCTCAACCTATGAAACAGCACTAAGTACTGTGTTCTTTCGGGGAAAGTCCTCCCAAACCTGGACTTGAGAAGCAATGCGAGCTGGAGCCCACGGTCCTCAGTGGGAAATTCGATTCATCTCACCAGGCAACAGTTGGGGGCAATTCTAGCCTGGGTTCCCACTCCTTCCTTTAATGAAGTGGCAACTATTTGGATGATAAGGAGCGGCTGCAAATTGGGAGCATTTTACAGATGCAAAACGCCCTTTTCATATAGGAATGTTTGTCTTCTTATGGATTGTGTCCTGCAATGTTACTCTACTGTAATGAGGATACCTACAAGAAGTTCAGAATAATTCGAGGATGTGTTTATGAAACAATGTTAACTTTAAAAGCACATCATAAAATCTTATACACACACAACATATCCTCGTTTCTGCTTAGTTTTTTTAAAATGTACATAGGAAAGATAGACATTTTTCTCCCTAAATCTTCAGAATAACCCTGTGGTGTTATTAGATGACCTGCCCAAAGCCATACAGCTGTCTCTGTTGCCCACGGTTGCAATGCATGTAAAGGAGTTTGATGGCGCTTGTATTTTTCATCCAGAAGGCAACATGGGAGGGAGGAAGAGTGGGCTGTGTGGGGCTCTGCTTCCAGGTGCACACAGAACTGAGATTCCTCAGCTCTGCGGAGTCTGAGGGGACCAGGTGATTTGCCTCAGCCAGTGAAGTGTGAACTGTGGTGATATGTCACTTCTAGGAAGAAACTTTGAATCCCTCTCGATGTGAGGATTGGCAGTGTGCCAGCCAAGGGTCATCCTTACCATTGGCATCCAGGAAAAAGGACAACGTGAAGTAGACTTGAGCTGCAGCCCAGCCCAGAAATGGTACTGAGAGGTTGTTGTTGTTGCTTGTGTGTGTGTGTGTGTGTGTGTGTGTGTGTGTGTGTGTGTGTGTGTGTGTGCAGAGGTACTCACCTGTGCATGCATGTGTGGGGTCAGAACTAAATGTCAAGTGTCTTCCTCTACCACTCTCCACCTTCTTTATAGACACAGGGTCTCTCACTGAACCTGGAGTTCACCCTTTTGACTAGGCTTGTTGTCCAGCAAGCCTCTGTCTCCACACCCCCTACACTGTGGTCACTGACACCTGCCACCATGAAAGTCTTTCACATAGGTGCTGGACTTCTGAACTCAGATTCTCATGTTTGCATAGCAAGTGATTTACCTCCTGAGCCCTCTCACCAGTCCCAAGAAATGTCACTAAGCTTTTTAAGTCACCAAGAGTTATGATTGTCACTACAACATAGTGCTACAGTCAAGTCCTGGCTATTCTGGGAGACAGAACCAAACAGTAGCATTGGGTTTTAGAATCATCCTGAGTTTTGACACTAGCTCTGAATGTGGCTAAACTCATTTCTTATTTTAAAACTTGGATTGTAATATGTCCTAAAAAGAATTATATCAAATTAGAAAGTGCATATAAACTGCATACCATGTAGGAAAGAAGAGAGATTACCTTGAGAACCTTTCTGCAAAATTAATTTTCATACAGCTGTTCCAACCCTAAATAACAAAGAAGCAGTACTACTTTTTATTCCAAATTTTTTCTTTTTAACCTATGAACAAAGATATTATAATGACTAATTTTCCCTTGATTGAACCTAATAAATAACAACATATAAACATTAATATATCCATTTATTTATGTGAAGAAAGCCAGTGGTTATCATTATTCAAAGTTTAAACGTCAATCGAAATTAAAATTGCTAAGAGAAAACCAACATAAGTAAGGCAACATTATTGAAAAATCTATTAGCAAATATAATAACTGAGGCTCAATTGTTCATAACATTAACCTAAAGGAAATAATAGGATATAAGATCTTTTGAAAGCCTACTCTGTAAAATCAGGAGAGTTTGACTCCCTGTCCCAGACAAAATTGCCCACATGTATGCAGGTGCATGACCTGTGCGTGGCCAAAAGTCAGGGCTCGGGCGTCCTGCTCATCGCTCTCCACCTACTCCCTTCAGACAGAGTCTCTCTTGAAGTCCCACGTATGCTCTTGTCTCTGCCTCCTTACAACATTGGGGACACAAACACATGCATGTGGTCATAGTCTGTGATTTATGTGTGAGCTGGGGATTTGGATTCGGGTCCTCATGTTGAGCAGCAAGCATTCCTACCTGCTGAGCCATCTCCCCAGTCTCCTGAACAAACCTCAATGGGAGTAAATGGCAAGCCACCAAAGATCCAGTGGCAATTGAAGTTTGCTTGTGAGTCTGCTGTGACTACCCTGCTTGCACTTCCACTGCTGGATGAAACTTGCAAGTATTGTGTGTGCACCTGATTCCTGCCTTGGTCCTCTTTTTCTCTCATTTCATTGCTGCACTCACACGCGAAGGACTGTTCAGAAGCATGTCCCGCTGTGGCTGGTTATACATACTAAAAACACCCCTGAATAAAAGCTAGACCATTTAACTGTATTTCTGTGGGAATTGAAAACTTTTCACCTTCTCCACCTAATACTCTACCTCCCCCATAGGGCTGTCCCAAGAGAATGGGGTTGATAATCCCTTAGTCTGTTAGTGACCAAAATATTCCTTACATGAGTTGCTAAACCTTCAGTACAGAATCATATCTCAAAATCTCACTTTCATACAAGCCTTCGACTCCAGAAGCCTGCTTCACTTCTACAGAGACAGATTAAACCTGTCACGAGAGGTTCTTTGGCTTGCCTAATGAAGCCAACCTTCATTTAGTCAAGATTGATAATGCAGAGAGAATCACAGTCCCCTGATATGTCTGCTGAAATTGACCTTCCCATTAGGGAGGTCACCAGCTACACTTGGTGTCCCTACATTGCCCTGAAAATTCTACTCCTTCAACGCCATGGCCCCAAACAAGTCTCCTCTTAGCACCCCAGAAGAATCTTTCTTGCTATTCACTCCCAATGGGAATCTAGTGGGAAAGACTGAAGGCAAATTGACACTCCTACCACAGTGGGCATTCCAGACCCCACAACACACATGGTGCCAGAGGCAAGCACAAGTTTAACTAGGAAGGAGCCGGGTGGAGACAGAAATGTGTTCGCCCAGCTTTGTTCAGGAAGACTGGACCAACACACCCACGCATGTTTAGCATCAGTCAGCAACAGCTCACGTTTCTCAAATTTCTCAATAGACAATGAATTTCCAATCCATTAATTATTTATGCAGCCAAATGTCTTTACTGACCATCCATCAGCTTCTGAAGTAATACACCCTGTCTTCTTCCACTTCCTCACTCTCCAGGCTATATCTCCTCCTTAGGGACTCATAGTCAGAGTGAAGGAATATTGTCTTTGAAGGCAAGAAGGTTGAGCATCCTGTTCAATGGCACACGGATGGCAGTGGACCAGGCGGGTTGACTTCGGTCACAGGGTTTCCATCTGAAGGATCTTCCCACAGCCTGTCTCAGCCTTTGTTGACTGACAGAATGGAGAACTCACAGAGTCCAAACTAACCTCAAAATGGTGGAGTCCTGTTCTAACTTCTAACTTCTCCTGAGCCAGAAATTTTCTCACCCCTCATCTTTTCCCGAATATTTCTGCCCTTTGCAGCATGTTTCTTTCTCTTCCATCTTCAACCCTTCCCTTTCGGTGTATTCTGTTAAAAGAAAAAGAGGCGGGGAAAGAGCAGCAACCCTCTGTTCTAACTGCCCAGTGGATCAGCTGTCACAGTTAATCAGTGAACATCAGTTCTCTTTGACAGATACTGAATGCTCCTCCCCCACCTTATGGGCCACATCCCCATTCCTGGACCTGCTCTTTTCTGGACACATTGACCTAGGAACTTATTATTGCACATGAACCAGTAAAGCCAAGGCAGATACGAGTTCATGTCATTTCGGTAAGAATACTGTACTCCGAAAGGTGCCAGTCTGTTGAATTGGGGTGCTGAGGACAAGGTGGGACACCACTGCTGCCTGTTTTCATTAAGTTCGTTTGATTGGTGGTTTTGCACAGTCAGAAATATAATGGGGATTATTTGTAGTACTTTCTCATAATACCTTTTCCAGTTTCTTTCTGTCTTCTCAATATGTCCCCATTTTCATGTGGGGACCCATGGAATACCAGGAAGCAAACATCACACTCTATCTTCAGGGACAGAGCACAGGATTTGAGCTGAACAAATGAACACAGACCATCCATCTGGCTGGCCACAGTGATTCATTACATAGAGGGTCACATGACCTCACGACCTCAGGAAACCCAGTCAAAATGAGTCTCAGAGCTTCCATTGGAATTCCTGGGTCAAAGGCACTCTCTCCCACTCCAGCAATCGGAAGTCTAAAAGGTCCCAGACAGTCTGCTACCATTAGGGAAAAAAAAAAAAAAAAAAAAAAACAGTTTAATGGTGAAGTCGAAACAACAAAAACTACAAAGCAGTAAAACCAGAGCCTCATCCGGAGTGACCTTCCCTATGCCTAGACAGTTTGTAGGCATGAATTATTCACTTTTCTTCAGTCTCTAAGAGCCTATGTGACTGCTTCAAACAGAAGCTCCCTAACTGGTACACTGGTACTACCTTGAAAGCCAAGTGCACTCCGCTTGTTTGTGATAGATAAAAGTGTGACTCGCTGTTGCTACCTACTTCCTCTACACTATGCTCATGACACAAAGCAGATGGTGACTGTGCCGGTGTAGAAGTGTATGTGTGTCTGTTCCCAGACAATCAACACCAACAATCATCATTATCCCCATCATCACAGTGGATGGGACCATCATATGTAAATCAAACTCAGATGACCAAAGTTTACAGCAACACTTGAAATTTAGTGTCTCAGAAGCATTTCATTTCAGCCCCATAAAAGTTATGGTATGCTGATTAAATACTGACTGGGAGCTGAAAGAGTGCTTACTCGGGGGTTTATAGGGATGGAAAGGATGCATTCTGTAGCTACCTAATTTTTTTTTCTAAGTATTGCTGTCCAAAGACAGTCAAATGCATGCATTTCATGTTTGCAGGGGAGGGAGCGTGAGTATGTTTTATTTTTTATAATGGTATTTCCTGCCAATAATAAAAGAAGAGGGGATGATGATAAAAGAAAAATATTTTCCGAAGAAAACATTCGTTGTGTTCTGTTTTTTTCACCTCTGTTTTTGAAGGGAAAAAGATAATTCATTCCCTCTAGAAAACATTTTTCATACAGAATGTCCAGCTTTCCCTTTGTAATTCCAAGTCGAAGTTTTGAATATTTGTGTGCTAGTTCTTTCTCCCTTTTTGACACCCTTTGAAAAGGACAAGAGCCACTGTAATGGATTTTCAAGGGATAAAGGCAAAGAACTAAGAAGCTAACCCAGCAGGAGAATGGGGTGCAACCACAACCCTTCCATCAGGGCTGCCTGTTATACAGTGACAGGGGGAGGGGGAGGACCAGGGTGGCCCGAGAGGATGCTGGGAAAGCAAGCACTGAGGCTGCAGAGAGTTTCAGGATCTGAGGATAGGTACACCTAGAAAGAGATCTTAGAAGAATTTTCGTGGGCCAAATAGTTGGCTCATCTACAAGGAGTTAAACAATGTTTAGGTGCGGCCTCATGCCAAAATTGAACCATGAGTTCCCTTGGTGATTTCTGTCATATTTCCAAATTTTTATCGCAAACATTTTCAAACATACAGAAAAGTCGAGAGAACTGTAAAGTATACCCTTGCATAGCCACCCTCTAGATTCTAACAATGAACAATTTTCTATATTTGCAGTCCATTTAGCCACCCTTCTTTTGGCCACCCGTCGCACTTTTTTGGTGCATTTCTAGGTAAGCTGCAGACATCTGTATATTTCTCTCCAAAACACTTGGATCACGATTATTATTAAGTAGAGGTCAAGGTTTATTTATAGTGCTTTTTTCTAGGCAGAATTTACATAGAGTGAATTGCATGAATTTTAAGAGCACTGTTCCATGGGTGTTGACAAATGTACACGCCTGTGAAGGCAAAGCCTTGTCAAGACACAGGGCATCGCCGTGGGGATTTCTTTCTGGTGTGAACCACCAGTAGCACTGTTTTCTGTGCCATTCATTTATCCAACAATCTTTGCCAAGTTCCTCTATTTGGGAGACAGCAAAGTAAAGGAGACAGAGCTCTCCACAGGAGCTAACAGTTGAGAAAAAGAGATGACTGAGTTTTATTTAATTAGTTAACTCATTAAACTAAATAGTCACAACTACTGTGGAGATTTGCTCATACAGAAAAAACAGCCGATGCACTTGAGGAGGGGGCAAGAAAAACTTTGTAGTAGGCAATCTGAAAAAGAGAAGGAAATCCCTAGGTGGCTAGCAAAAGGCTCCCTCCAGACCTTGAGAGAGGCGATGAGTAAGCTCTTGTAATATAAGGACCAACATTGTTGAAATAAAGGCTAAGCTGTGAAAATGTTTACTCCATAACCCAGGCATCTGGATTCCCAAATTCCATACAGGATAGAGCTGGCTGCCAGCCAGAAAGGGTTTCCACAGTAAAAGCAAAATAAAATAAACCCTCTGGGCATTATAGCAGCCCCTTCACTCAGCCCCAGAGAGCCCTGTAAACAAAAGATAATGGGAGAAACCCAATTTGGGAAGTTGTGTTGCAATCATCTGATAGTGAACCACTTGCTTTAAGGTGTGGTAAAGTGTCCTCGCAGACTCTAATGAAGACACAAACCATCTGGCTGAAACAGTTCAGCCACTTTTGTGTACTGTGAGAGGAAAGTGATTATACAAACACAGGCGTGCGTGTGTGTGTGTGTGTGTGTGTGTGTGTGTGTGTGTGTGTGTGTGTGTGTGATGGTATGGACAAGTAGAGTCACACAGGCATATATGCGTACACACATCTGCTGCCATCAAGGCTGAATGAATCCCTTGTGTGGTACCATCCCCGAGGTAAGATGTGTGAAATGACCCAGGGTAAAGTGTCAAATCCTCTTTCAATAGGACAGGAAATAATCATGCTGTTGTATGACAGGTGGCAGAATCTACAGTGAGGTTCTAAAATCAATAGCTATAAAATGCAGACTGCTGCTGAATGAAGCAAGAACCAGGCAGTATCTCTCCACTGGTGTGAATGCCTTCTAAACTCCCCCGTCACTAATTTGTGATGGGAAATCATGGGACAGACAGCATCCCCCCAAACAAAGGCAGGAGTGAATGGGGCAGAAGAGAGGGTTAATAATGAAAGAGAGGAAATTGCTGGAAGAGATTTCAAGTCTTTGTTTATTTCCGAGTCTCTCGATGAAGGTATATATTGAGGGAGGGGATTCTTTTCTTTTTTTTTCTTTTAAAGCTTTATTTTTATTAAGAAATTTTCTTCTGTATAATACATTTTGATCATGTTTCCCCTTCCTCAACTCCTCCCTTAAAAAAGGGAAAAAAGAAAAAGAGAGAATGGAAGAAAGGGAGGGATGGAGGGAGGGAGGGAGAGAGAGAAAGAGAAAAACAAAAAGCCTCCACAAAAAAGACAAAGTCTGTTTTTTGTGTTGGTCAGCTGTTCCTGGGCTTGGCCTGGATTGTGGTTGATATGCCCAGGGCCTCTACACTAGAGGAAACTGAGTTCCCTGGAGTGTGGTTGATATGCCCAGGGACTCTACACTAGAGGAAACCGAGTTCCCCTTTCCCAGTAGGCACCACTTGCAAACAGCTTCTTGGTTAGGGGTAGGACCCTGGGTCCTCTTCCTTTCTCCATGTTGCGATTTTGTCTGCTTTGAACCCCAGCAGGTCTTGTGTGTGCTTCACTGTCGCTGGGTTCGTGTGTGGATCAGTCCTGTTGTATCTGGAAAGCGGTTTCCTTGGAGACATCCACCAACTCTGACTCTTAGAATCTTTCCGCCTCCTCTTCTGCATAGCTCCCCCAAGCCTTGAGGGAAGGGTTCAGATGAATACATCCCATTTAGGACTGATGGCTCCCAAGTCTCTCACTCATTGTACGCTGTCCAGTTGTGGGTCTCTGTGTTAATTCCCATCCACTGCATGAAGCTTCTCTGATGAGGGTTGAGTGATACACTGATCTATTGGTACAGCAACATGTCATTAAGAGTCATTTATGTTCTGTTTTGTTTGCTTACGCAGTTGAAACTGCCTCTTTGTCAAGCAGAGTTGGCCCGAACTATTGTAGAAATGCTGTTTTTCAGGACTTAATATCCCACACAGGGAAATCAATACCAAACCCCTGTTTCCTCTATTGTCATTTTCCTTTCCCTGTATCCCTTTAAATTAAAGTGACCCTTTCTGAACCCTGTTGAGAGAAATACCAAGTCCCAGGCTTCATATCAACAAAACTTGAATGCTCACCCTTACTTCTTTTACCAGCTGACAATATTTTTAGATAAAAACCAGCTTTTTAATTGGCAGAGGCATGTTCATTGATCCATGTGTAGGACTTGGACATTCCTCAGCCTGTTGTTAGTGTTGACTGGATTCTCCAAGTAGAGACCACAGCATTCCAAGCCTAATATTCTAGAGATTGACAAGTTTTTGTCTGAAGTTATCCAAAATCAACTTCCCACAACTGAGTTCATTTGAACTAACTTGCTTACATTTGTATTCCTCAGTGAAGAACGATAACGGGCCAGGTCTGGGTCACATGGGGACTGGGGCTGACCAAATGGCTTAAGGGTTTGGAAAGTATATCATTCAGGGTTCTTCAAAGTAACAGAACTTATAGAAAATACACACACACACACACACACAGAGAGAGAGAGAGAGAGAGAGAGAGAGAGAGAGAGAGAGAGAGGGCTGCCTATGAACAGAAAGCCCAAGAATCCTGTAGCTGCTAGTCCAGGAGGCTGGGAGTCTCAGCTGGTCTTCAGTACATGCTGGAATCCTGAAGAAGTAGGCTCTAATGCCAGTAAAGGGTGGATGTGCTATCAAGGCAAGAACAAGCAGGCAAAAAGCAAAAGCTTCCTTCTCCCCTGTGCTCATATAGACTTCCAGGAGAAGGTGTGGCCCATATTAAAGGTGTGTCTTCCTGCCTCAAGATTCAGATTAAAAGTGTGCCTTCCTAATTCAAAGATCCAGATTAGAAGTGGATTTTCTGGCCTTTCCGCACTGCCCTGGGATGGGTCCATACGGTGTTGTTCTTTATTCCTGTCGTAACTTACACAATGTCTGGAACCTTTGATGTCCTGCAGATCAAGGAGGAGGATGTCCTCAAATTCCTTGAGGCAGGGACCCACTTAGGTGGCACCAACCTTGACCTTCAGATGGAGCAGCCCATCTACAAAAGGAAAAGTAATGGTACCTGCATCATAAATATGAAGAGGACCTGGGAGAAGCTGTTACTTGCTGCTCAGGCTATTGTTGCCCTGCTGACGTCAGCATCATCTCCTCTGGGAACACCGGGCAGCAAGTCCTGCTGAAGTTTGCTGTGGCCACTGTAGCACCCCAACAGCTGCCACTTCATGTCTGGCACCTTCATTAACCAGATCCAAGTAGCCTCCAGGGAGCTGTGACATCTAGTGGTGACTGATCCCAGGGCTGACCTCCAGCCCCTCACAGAGGCATCTTATGTGAACCTGTCCACCATTGGGAGCGCTCATGGGAGGTTATGCCTGATCTACTTCTACAGAGACCCAGAGGAGATTAAGAAGGAGGAGCAGGCTGCCGCTGAGAAGGCTATGACCAAGGAGGAATTTCAGGGCTAATGGACTGCTCCAGCGCCTGGATTCACTGATGCTCAGCCAGATGTGGCTGACTGGTATGAGGGTATGCAGGTGCCCTCCGTACCCATCCAGCAGTTCCTTACTAAAGACTGGTATGACCAATCAGCCACTAAGGACTGGTCAGCAGCTCCACAGCTCAGGTCACCAAGTGGGTTGAAGCCACCACTGAGTGGTCCTGAGCTCCTCTGCAGACACCTGAGCAAAGGTGAAAAAAGGTAGAAGGAAAATAAAGTTCCTACAAGCTGAAAAAAAAAGTGAATCTTCTTACTAGAAAAAAAGAAAAAAAAATCCTCACAGGTGTGCCCTCCATTTTGAGGTTTTAGTTCCAGGTGTCAGTTCCAAATTGACAACCAAGAATAGCCATAACAGAGAGCTGTTCACAGGGAAAAGGTAAGGGTTATTACCAGGCTAAGGAAACTGGATTGGAGGGATATGCATGCAGGAGGTGTCCTCAGGATGTGTCTTAGTTCTGGGCTACTGTAACAAAACACCCTAGAACTGGGTGACTTATACAGCCACTCACGGTTTGCTTTCTGGCTCATCTGCCTTTCGGTGGCATCAGTCTCATTCATAAGTTCTCCAACTTCCTGAGCTAATTACCTGCCAAGGCCTATCTCCAAATGCCATCATGCTGGTTACTAGGTTTCTATACATGAGTTGTATAGACACATGCACATAACAGTGACAGCAGACCGAAATAAATAGAACCCAGCAAGGAAGCGAATACCACGTCTAAGTCTTATTAGCCAAAGTGGGTCCCTAGGACCCCGCACCAAGGCCAGTCTTTCTACAATGCCTCACCCTGTCATTTGCCTCCCTGTGCCATCATTTACATAAAGCCAAAAAATGCCTCTTTCTTTCTCAGTGCTGAGAAAGACATAACAACAAAGCTGACCTCAAATGATTGATGAATTTCCCCACATGCAAAATACACACTCTTCCCTGAACCCCCAAATCTCTTCCTGTAATAATATTGGCCAAAAGTCCAGATTTTATCATCTAATCAAATGCACACATGGCTGAATCTCCTTAGGTGTGGATTGCTGACATGCAGCACTTCAACTACAGCATCTCATGATCTATAGATCTATGAGGCTATAGGAACAACTTTCTTTCCCCACATACCCAACTATAATGGTGGTCTCGGCATAGCATACACAGAGAGAGAGAGAGAGAGAGAGAGAGAGAGAGAGAGAGAGAGAGAGAGAGAGAGAGCTACAATAGTGGTCCTGACATAGCACACCTACTGTAGACATTCCTGTTCAAGAAGAGGGAAAATGGGAGGAACAAAGGAATGACTAAGCCTCAGTAATTATAAAATCTGACTTACTGAATGTCAGAAGTTCCTTGAATCCTTGATGGTTCTTGGCTCTGTATCTTGAGCTCTTGGCTCCTTTCTGTATTATCTTTCCTCATCCATATAAGGTAGCATGTCTTTGTAACTGAGTGGTTTCTCAGCTTGATTCTTGCCAGTAAACTTCTGAACATGACACAGCCTCTTTTCTTCTTGATTCTACCCCTCTTGGTACAAACTAGAAGTAGCTATTCTGATTTAGTTCTCCCAAAAACCTTGTTTGCTCCTGTGGATTTCACTGGGCTTCATCAAAATCAAAAGGATTACTCTTCAAAATATAGAGGTATAAGAACAAAAAATATAAGCCACAGGCAGGGGTGAGACATTTGCAAATCTTGTATCTGATAAAGAACTTATATCCAGAATGTAGCAAGAAAACTCAATTCAAGAAAAATAATAAGAAAACAATTCAATTTAAAGTTGGACAGAAGATCTATAGATGACCTACAAGTGCAACAATTACTAATAATTAGAGATGTACAAATTAAAATGATAGAATACTGCCTCTCCCTGTAGACCCTTCAGACTTAGATGACCACAGAAAGTGTTTGTTGAGAGTTGAACCCATACATGGCTTTCTTGGGGGCCCTGATGAAAGCATAAAAGAAACCTAGTTCTGTTCCTTGCCCAGGGGCAGACTTGGCAACGTCCAGTCTGAGGCTGGGGCCAGGACCTCAAATGAGTTATGGTTTCAGTTCCTGGAAACCTGGCTTCCCACCACCACAAAGCCACTGTATGTTCAGTCTGTTGTGCACTTAAGATATCCTATGTTCCCTTGTTTACCATTGCTTGATCAGCCTCCACCTGACTTTGTTCCATTATATGGTAGCTTCCCGCTGACTCTGTCCCATTGTCCCCTTCAAATAGTATATAATTACTGTGGGACAATGTTCTTGTACCCTGTAAAGATTTGTCACTTGTATTGATTTAATAAAACGCTGATTAATCAGTAGCCAGGCAGGAAGTATAGGTGGGGCAACCAGAATAGGAAAATTCTGGGAAGAGAAAGGGCTCAGTCTGCAGTCGTCACCCAGACACAGAGAAGCAAGATGAGAATGCCTCACTGATAAAAGGCACTAAGTCACAAGGCTAACACAGACAAGAATTATGGGTTAACTTCAGATGTAAGATTTAGTTAATAAAAAGGTTGAGCTTATAGGCCAACTAGTTTATAATTAATGTAGACCTCTGTGTGTTTCTTTGGGACTGAACGCCTGCAGGACCAGGCGGGACAGAAACCTCTGTCAACATATAATAAGATTTTGTACTTCTTAATAAGTTTCCTCGGAATAAGGAATAGCTTGAGAAAAACCTCTTGAACCCATTTATTCTCTTCTTTATCTCTGATCCCCTGACCCCTCCTTCTCAGGACCCTGTCACTTGGACCTGGTCCAAGTCAAGTGCTGGTGAGAATGAGGAGCAGTTAGAACACCAATGACAGTGGCAATGTAAGTGATCCATCTGCTTTGGAGAAAATTTAGCAGCTTCTCTAAACACCCCACACCTTCCCTCGACCCAGATGTGCTTTGCTCTCCCCGACCCCTGCATCTCCAGTCTCACCGCAAATGTTCCTGTACCATGTATAGCTCCCATACCTGCATCTGCCTCTGTAGCTGCGCTGCACCTGTGCAAGCTCCTGCAGATGCCAAAAGTGGAGGTGTGCCTCCTGAAAAAAAAAGGCGCTACTCCTGCCACCTTACAGGCCACTCCCAGAGAGCCCAGAACTGCATTAGCAAAAGGACATCTGGTCAATGCAAGCCACTCTACCTGATGTGGGGACATCTCCCAGTTATTTGTAGACAGAGTAAGGTGTACAACCCTGGATTCATTTTCACATAGTCCTGAACTATCTGCTTCATTCTTTTCTCTATGAAAAGTATGAATAATGATAAAAGTTGACTTGACTCTGAAAGAAGTCATTAAACATATAGCTATCATCATACTGAGCTCTCAAATATTCACCCAAGAAAGGGGAATGCATTAGTTTGTTCTGAGACTTGTTCATTGCCATTCGCAGACACTTTTTTTTAATAAGAAGTTTAAACAACTTGAATCTCCACTGACAGTTGAATAAATAGACAATTTGAGGAATAAAGATAAAATAGAATACTACGAAGCATAAACAAAAAGAAGTTGATACATACATTAATAACTATCAGAGTAATTATGTTTAATGAAATAAGAAAAGCAAAAAAAGAACATATAATATATAATTTCATTTCCATATAATATTAGAAAATGCCAGGGAACCTGAGGTGTCATACAACCAACAGGAATTGTCTGAAAGCAGTGAGGATGAAGGGAAATAGAAAAAATGAAAGGAAAGGACCAAAAGTCAAGTTCCAGAAAACTGGGTGGGGACAGACATATCCACCTTGGTTGAGTGACAGTTTCACAGATGCATACATAACGTTATTCACTGAATTAAACACTGTAAATGCACAGATTCTTATATGCCAAATAGGCTTCCATGAAGTTATTTTAAACCCTGAGCAAACCCATGCTGTTGCAGAGGTGAGAAATGCTAGATGTTGAGAGGTGGAGTTTTCTTTCCCAGGCATAAGGACTGGTTCTCCAACCCAATGGGATCTTCTCAGAGTGGGAAAGACGAAGAAACTGCTCTCTGATGAGAAGTTTGAGGCACCACTAATGTCCAGCTCAGGATAGCTGTTGAATCCCAGGTTACCCCACAGTAGAAAGTAAGGCAAGGTCTAAGGATGGGTGAAACTTGCCTTTCTAGAGTGAAGGGGAGGGGAGCCTGAAGTTGATCTTCATGATGATCAGGAGCTTGTGAGCAGTCCTGTGCCAGCCTCTCTGCATATGTCCTCGACTCTTATCAATTCTTTAAAATAAAATCCCCCACTTGCCTTTCACATCTCCATCTTCCTCCTGCCTTCCCTTGTTTTTCCTTCCCTTTTTCACTGCTGTATATTCACTGTCCGTAGTCCTGGGTTTCATGAGGACATTTTACACAACAGGTAGTGCTCTCAGACGATGCACCCTCATGCACTTCCACAGTCCCTTTTATCTCCCCTCCCCTTTGTCTCCTCCATTCCCCTGGACAGAATTGCTGCTGCTTTCATGTCAGTATGAAGGTTTCTCAACAATCCGAAAACAGACACACCGCGTTACTCAGCTCTAGCATTCTGGGTGTATCACAGAAGCACTGCTCACAGGAGCAAAGTGATAGAACCAAAGTCATTGTCCATCAACAGAGGGATGAATAAAGACAGCATGGTACACATCCTTGTCTTTCTTCACATTTACCCAAGACCACTGGTTTTGATGAATGAGGTTCTAAGTCCACGTCCTGAGGCAGAAGGAGGGGCCTGTCCAGGCAGAAAGTGTGGTACAGTATAGAAGAGACACAGAAAATGAAAAAATGACAGTGTTAGAGGCAACTAACTTACTTCTTTTTAAAATAATTTTACTAGTTTTTGAGGTTATAATATTACATCACTTTCCACCCTTACCTCAGATCTTCCATACATCTTCTTTGTGTTCTCTCTTAAATCCTCAGCCCCTTTCTCTTTCATTGTTGTTGTTGTTGGTGGTGGTGGTGATGGTGGTGGTGGTGGTGGTGGTGGTGGTGGTGGTGGTGGTGGTGGTGATGGTGGTGGTGGTGGTGTGTGTGTGTGTGTGTGTGTGTGTGTGTGTGTGTGTTTCTAAATATATAAATACAACCTGCTCAGTCCTTACAATGCTAATTGTATGTCTTCAACAATGTTTTACTTCTTGGCAACTTCTCCATGCTGCCTTTCATTCTTCAGACAGAAGAGGTTGTTTCTTTCAGAAAGAGAACAGAGAGGCTGGAGCCCTCACTATGTGTCATCTCTACAGAGACTGAAGTGGAAGGTTAGTTACTGGGGCATAGATAACCCAGCTTCTAGCATTTGGGAACATGAGGCTGCCACATCCAGGGGTACAGGACCACACCTGGGGCACTAGTGCCTTGACATCCATATGCTCTCCTGAATGTGGCAGGATATATTGAGGGAGGAATACCTTGGAATCTGAAGTTTGGTAGATCTATTTGGTACCATGGTAACCACCTCTTGTTCTTCCAATCTATTCTCTGCTGTCTACCAGGCAAGTATATTCCCAGCCTGGGAACTCACCAGTTCCTTAGATCTGTTGCTCATCCTGTAGAAGCTTTAGGTTATTTTGGGCACAATGATTTTTGGAAATTTGGTAATTCAAGTGGACATTTATCAAGAAAGTTTATCTTGCCAGTTTGAGTTTGAGCTAGTTATGTTGAGGACATTACTGGCTTCTGAGAGTTATTTCTCCCTTTAGAGAGTGGATGGAAGACATCCTCCACTGGTGTGCAATGTGTGGAGAGAGTCAAGGATACGGGGCTTACCTTTCTTAACGGAATCCAGTCAGATGGGGATGGAGGAGTTACTGAAGCTCCTCCTTGAGCAAGAGCAGGAGTGGCACTTTCAGAGCCAGGCCTTTGGAAACAGGGGAAAGGAAAGATGAGCAAAGTACTTCTGGGTTTGCCCATGTGCAATGCTCATTGGAAACATGCATCACAGCATCCATGCTCCAGGTTTAGAGGTAGATGGTACAACACAGAGGCAAGCAGCTTAGCTTGAGAGTCAAACCATCAGGATTTGCACCCCAGCATCTCGTTTACAGCGTGATCTTGGATATGGAGCTGAAGGCCACAGAAGATGTTAGGCAAACTGAGATAATGGCTAGAAGATGCTCAATGCAGTGCCTGGTACAGGATACAGAATAAACTTAGGTAGGTGGTTGCTATTGCTCCCAGTATTATCCAGGGCTTCAGGTGAAGGCCAGCAACACTCCTTGTTAATATGCTGCCATCGTTAGTTAGCAGAGCTGACAAGAAGCTATGCTGGTTTCATATCTAATGACTCAAACTTCTAACCTTCTGGGAACCTGCCATGCCTGGAAGAAAGCCAGAATGACTTTGTTTGCCCTATGGTCTTCACATCTGCCTCTAGGCAACTTGAGCCAAAACTATGATTGGACCATAATAATCACATAGCTACTGCCAAGAAAAATGGGAGAGAGGGGCAGGTCTTCAGATTAATACAACTGTACAGGGATCTTCTATGGACTACCGGCCCCCCAACACAAAAACCTAAGACCGGTTTTGTTCTATAATCCAGTGTCAAGCAAAGCCTGTACCATGAAGAGAGGGGTAAGTCTTACTTTCTCTTATACTGGGGTGCTACATCGGTCTGCAGATAATAGTAATTGCCACCTCCTGCATGTCTTGCACCATGTCAAAGGCTTCCAAAACCTTTGAAAGAATTTGATTTGGGTTAAAATTGGTTGTTTAATGGAGCTTATGTCTCACTAAGTAGCCCAGGCTTGTCTCAAACTCACAATCCTCCTGCCTCAGCCTCTGGAGTGCCAAGATTATAGGCATTCACCTCCAAACCCAGACCAATTCAGAAATTATTTTGAAAAAAAAAACAGTTATACTCTATTCCCAGGCACACCCCCCAACAAAGAGGCAGCAGCAAAGTATGTCTGACTGCAAAGGCCACAAATACATCCCACACCATCATGCCTTACACACATTTGAAGATCCCAAGTGGATGCAAATCCCCTTCATCTACCTGTCTCACTCTCCAGGAAGTTGAGAAGGCATTCCTGTTTTCTGGGCCCTAACATGCTCATAAAAGATCCACTCCAGAACTCCCCACACTAACTTCTGTATCATGCAGAAATGACTAAAACTCAGCTCTCGTTTCTGAATCCAGGCCTATCCTCCACCCGGTACCAAAGGAAGCACTTGTCACCAGGACTAGTGAGAGTCAGATGGGAGCAGCTCCTCCCACTCCTTGGGAAGTGGTCAGAAAATCACAAATGCGTCTGTTCCCTTGTCTGTATCTGAGATCTGTGGACTGACATCTTTATTCCATTCTTGGCTGTATCCTCAGAACCTGGCCTATCTGTGTAATGGTAACAGTTCGTTATTACAGTATTAGTGGTGGCTAACATGTTGGAGTGCTCACTGGTTAAAGTTCATCCCCATTCATGTTTCTCTCAGGAAAGTGCAATTGCTTCCATCTCCATGGAGTAAGATTTAGAGAAGTTAAGGGAATCTAAGTAAAAGAGTGACAAATGGCAGAGACAGAATTTGAACCTTGCTTTTCTTATTCTAATCTCTCACTCTCAGGAAACTTCTAGTTTGGGCAGTCAGCTGCCCTGAGGCGGATCTCAGACCTACAGGATTTAAGAACTCAGGAGGTTAGGTTATGTCTTTTCAGGTCTCTGTGGCAGCATTCCACAGGACCCTCTCTGCTCCCTTGCTATTGTATGGGCTGCATACAATCACTGGCAGCATCCTTTAAGACGGAAAGATGAGCATTCTTTTCCTTGGGGTCACACCAGATGGATGCAACCCTCTGTTCAGTATGAAGCTTGCTGCTTGCTCTTCAGGGCTCCTCTAAAGGCTTCACTGATGGCTGCCGACAGGAGCCATGAAGACAGGACATGGGAAGCTGCTGTTTAATGAGGGAGAGTCTCAATTAGCAAGATGAGGCTCAAAAGGTCTGCTGTACAGTTGAGGTGAACTGAGCAGATAAAAATGATAAGACAGGAAATTTTGCGCTGTGTGTTTTTTTCCATACATTGTTTTGTTTTATTTTTTCCATTCAAGAACATAATTAAAGAAATAAAATTTTCAGACGTATTACGAATGTAAAGAATACAGTGTAACCGAAAGCCTGTGGGCTTCCACCGGATGGATCTCAAAACAGTGTGAGGAGAACGCAAATGCTCAACTTGGAATTAAAACACGCTTCGTGAAGAACGGTGGAGCACAGCTTACCAAGAAGGTCCCCAGAGCCTCAGAAGACTGTTGTTGTTGTTGTTTGCTTGTTTTTTGGTTTATGGAGACAGGGGTTTCTCTGTGCAGCCCTGTCTGTCCTAGAACTCACTCTGTAGATCAGGCTGGCCTTGAACTCACAGAGATCCACCTACCTCCACCTCCCAAGTGCTAAGATTAAAGCTGTGTACTACCATTGCCTAGTAAAAAAAAAAAAAAAAAAAATCACAAATGAAGCGTTTTTCTCTTGTCTTCCTGACGGACAGAGTTTTTAAACCTTTACCAGCATGGCGCTGCTTTAGAGCCACGACACAAATTCTTCCCAGCCAGAGGCAATGTTCTCATCAGTGTGCAAACATTTTACACTGCTATGAAAACCAGGAACATGTCAGATGGATCCATATGCTGCCTCTGGGAGCCCAGGCCTTTCAATTGCCTTGCTTTTAGCATTACAGCTGTCATCTTGGAATTTTTCATTTGCCAATAGAACCTTTAATCTACCTATAAAATATGATTCACATAATGAATCCAGGTATTTCACCCGGTGCTAAAATCCAAAAGCAATTAGCCTTTTTGTTTATTTCATGCAGGAGTTAGACTAAAAGCTAAATGAACATGCAGGAAAAGAGCCAGGCATTGGTCCAAATGCCTGAGTGATGTACTAATTAAATTGTATAACAACACTGCTATCTTTATACATATACTTTATTACAGGTTGGGGAACCAGCCTGGGCCTTCACGGGAGCCCTTAAATAGAACAGCTCAGGGCAAACTTAGTGAGTTGACTTTGGATGCGACTGGAAAAGCATGGTTAATTTTTCTCCTCTCTCCCTGCTATAGTATACTAATCAGGGGCAATTTTAAGTCTTCTTATTATGTATTCACTAAATGAACATGATGAAACCTGGGGTAGATGGTGGGGACAATATAAAATTAGCAAGATTTGGTCCAGGTCTTCTAAATATGCTCAGACACCCTCAGCCTGGCAGGGACATAGGTGTCTGCAAGGAAGATAGGTAATTGTCTCTCAGGGTGACCTAGTGTTAAAAGATGAGCTCAGGGGAGGAATATTAACAATTCCTGAGGGTGACTGGGGCTCTTGCTGCAAAGTGTGTCAGAGGGTTTCTTTCTCATCTCTCTCCCTCTCTGCTGTAACTTTCCATAAGGAGCTAATGAAATGCATACCGTTGAGCTTGTTTCTACAACCGTTATAGGGAAAACCTAGAAAGAGGAGAGAAACAGGAATATGGTCAGTGTGTGTCAAGATTTTCTGAGTACCAAAGTTATGTGTGTCTCATTTAATCCTCAGTGGGACGTCACAGTGAGTGTGATGTGTCAGAACTATGCTCCCCAGTCTGGAAGTGGGTCCAGGGTTTTCCTCACACCTCATCTCTCAGGAATAGAACAGCTAAGTGCAGATCTGGCCTCCTACATCCCACCCTATATATTATGCGACATCCCTGAACGCCCGATTTGGGAGCTGGTCTGTTGCTGCATAAAGAGGAAGAGCACATGTGTGACTCATAGTATGAGCCACGGAGTCAATCTTGAGCTCCTCTCCTGCCCACCTGATGGAGGTGTGACTTCTACCCAGTCCAAGCTGCTGCCACAGCCATGACCACTCACAGTTGTGCAAATCATTGTCCCTGCCTAACTGTAAAACACCAAGTGCCACACACTTTTTCAGGCCGATGCTATGAATTTCCCCAGCTAGATATACAGAGGGAAGTGTATGCCTGGTGGGAGCTCAGTCTCGTAAGTATTTCTCAGCTGATTTCTTCCATGAGAGAAGCTAGGCTAACACATCCTCGGTGCTTTATAACATCCTGCTATGGTGACTCTCACGCCCTACCACCCAGAATGAAAAGAGTAAGGAAGCTGTTCAGATACAGAATCGCCTCTTCCTGGTATTAAAGCACCTCTCCATTATCCGTTATAATGAAAACCCTTGGCAGTGACACTCACATAGCAGCATGCTCCAAAAAGAAGAGACACACTTCCATGAAGATAATCCACGAGCTCCTTTGTGTTCAGTATGTTACAGTTCGGGGAAAATAACGAGGTTGAGTTTTGTCTATCAATTGACTCCCTTAAATACGGTGTGCCCTCCAAGATTCTATTTCCAGTTCATGAGCACTTGGAACCCTCTGTCTTTGTCCCCACCTGGCCACCCACCTTGCCAGAACTCAACAGTACTCCGAATGAGAATAAGTTTCACATCTTTCCAGTAATGCTTCTCAAAATCCACCCAGAATCACCTGTGGAAGCTAGCACTTCTGTTGTTCCCATAGAGGAGAAAAGACAGATTTCCAACTTCTGCCTCCAGATAAACAGGACCCGGCTAAGAAGCAGTTTTCACTGTCCTAAAATAGCCATGGCTAGCCCATTCCAGCCTCTCTTCTAGCATTCTCCCCACTCCCCCAAGAAAGAAGGTCCTCGCCCAAGGTACACAGGGCTCTCCCATTCTCTTCCAGGATTCCTAGATTCTCTTCTAGATTCCTAGAAGAAAGTCTGGAAGGGACAACTAAGGAAGCTGAACTCTCATCCTATAAGGAAATTGTCTTGGGTTCCTGACAGAACAGAAAAAGGCCAAGTTCTAGGAAAGAAAAAGAGAACCCATACACTTCTCTGGCCTTCCATTCAAGCCTTGAGAACTTGGGATGCTTCTGGAAGCTTCAGGCAGAGGTTGACCACAGTCGCAGGTGGAGCAAACATTTTGTCAGCAACCTGGGAGGTAAAAGTAAGATCTTGTTATATTCGTATGGCGAGCATTCTGAGTACCCATCTACAAGTTGTGATGAGGCTACCACCCCTGGACTTTCAGAGATGCTGAAAGGAATTCTCATGTTCTCCACAACTGTCTCCACAGAAGTCCTCTGCCCCTGGCAGGTGGCATGCTCTAAACCACTGGTTTTCTTCAGTCCTCCCGGTTCCTCACAACCATCTGTAAAAGCTTCTCCAGCCTTCTCGAATCCCCTCACTTCAGCTCCATTCAGGCAGACATGAGCCCCTGCAGGGCTGCTGTAAGACATTAGTTATCCTGGGCTCCCTAGATGAAACCTACCTCTGGGTCCCAACCAGAACTCTCACATCAGGTACCAAAACAGGTACCTGGAAAAATTTCCAGGTCTCTCTCTTACCTCTGAGCCTAGCACTCCACTGTCCCCGAGAAAGATAACAAGGAACTCTCGGTGGAAGTCCAGTTGTTCTGTTAAGGAAGAACCCATACCCAAGTTCATCCACACCTGGCCCAGCAGTCAGCAGCATCTTTCACAAATCAGACATGGGACCAAAAACATCAAGTTAAGATGCACCCGCATTTACAAAGGCAGAAACACATTTCTCTAAAAGTCCAAGGGGATAACCACTCCATCCCCCTGTTTCATTCAGTCCGCACTGGTAATTCGAACACTTGATATCTCCGGGTGGAGCGTCAGCCACCAGGCTTTCGGAGACACTACAGGTTTCCCCCGCGGCAATGGGTACTCGAGGTTAATTCACTAAGAAGTTTGTAAATTTGTGCCAAAAGGATTAGCAGGACTAGAAGGCTCTTGAGAGCCATGACTCTGTATCTTCAGACTCACCCATCTGACCTCAGCTCCCCAACTGTCTTACCTCACCCAGCCATCACCCCACATGCTCTCCTTTACCCCTCCTATAAAAGGATCAACAGTCCACACTAGGCTAGGCACTGATACATCTCTGAGGTCTCCAATAAAGGTTCTGACCCAGCTTCCGCCAGCCACAGCAGCACAGAATTGCCAGAGGGACACAGATGGAATGAAGGCACATTGCTTAAACGTCATTGGGAAGACAAAAGAAAAGCCCATTTTTCAAACGTTGTTAGGAAGATAAAACAGAACCTACGAATTAAAATACCACAAAATTTTCCAAAGCTATTTATATCATCTTAAATTATTATGGATTTTATAATAAAAGTCCTCAACAAATTCAGTAAACTGGTCATTTGATGATATTTAAAATAAAATATGCAAATGTTAAAATATTATGAATAGGAGAAAATGATTTCTACAATAAAATACTTAAAATAATCATAATCTAAGAAAAGTATACAAAATATTGGGAAGTTCATTATATTAAGACAAAAAGTACTTACCCATTTATTCAACATTACTGACAGCTTTCACAAAATAGCCTTCTGTAAGCACTTGAGCAACACCAGTGAATGAAACAGACCCTTGTTCACAGGCTAACACTTACAATGAACTATACAATGTATCATCACATGTTAAAAGATGCTAGGCACAGTGGAGAACAAAGGAAGTGTGTAGCAGGATGAGAACTCTAAACTGTAAGAGGAACAATGGCAACTGGGCGGATAATTCTGGAAAACTACATTAACTGAGACTATTGAAGAAAAAACATCTAAAATGTTCATTAACATTTAAGAGATTCTCATCCATTAAAGATACTTAAGGTAAATAATGCCCAAAACATGTTTAAAAGGCAAACTAGTATGCTTAATAAGTTCAACAATCTGGCCTGCCTCCTTGCATTTGTGTAATAAAGGGGTAAAGGACCCTGTTCTAGAGTTTTCCCAAACAAACAAAGCCTACTTCCAGTATGAACATATGACACTACCTCTGGAACAAAATTGCTAGAAACTTCTAAATGTAGCCTTTCCTTGCTGTAGAAAAGGGAAAAGAAGATGAGTTATACCCTATCACTCCCCAGCTGTGTGCATGAAATGCAGGGCAAATTCAAAGTCACTGTGGGAAGGAAATAACCACAGGTTCTGATGTGGTACTTTCTCAGGATGACTCAGGCGGTCCTTCCTGTAGATCTTGGATAAACAGGTTACAAAGTCATGGATGGGACCCAGTTGGGGAGTCCTTTGGGATACAGAATCTCTTCTTTCTGGAGACCCAGCACAAGATAATTGCTCAATTTGATTGTTAGTGACTTTTATTCTGCTTTATGTAATATAGCTCCTAGGGAATGTTTCCTAGGAGAAGTGATTGTAGCTGCATCTGTGGCATAGAAAATGCTAACCTGGCTATCACAGAAACTGGTGTCCTGAGGAGGGAAGAAGAAATGGGCAGGTAAACTTGACTGTCCTAGCTGGAAAGCAGCGAGGGAGCAAGAAAAAGAAAGAGGGGAAGGGATCTTCCTCTAGGAGCTTCAAGAGTTCAATAAAACCCATGAGGAGCCTCTTCAAAATGCAGACTATTTAGGTTTCTGGAAAGCCCCAGGTAATGCTTGCACTGCTGGCTCACACTAGGAACAGCAAGTTCAGTGTGGAATCCACAAAAGCCCACCTGAAATGATCCACAGACTGCTTCCCACACATCTGCATTTCTCTGTAGAGAGATCAATGCTACCATCAGATTCTCAGAATGACTATTAAGTATCCAACTGTCTCAGCGCCTGTGAATGTAATCAAGTTAGAATTGCATCCTTATGGCGACTATATCCACCATAATGAGAATGCCACCTGACAAGAAAGGAAGACACTGGTGGCACTTCGAGCCAAGGAACACCAGCTCTGGTCATGGCTGGCGAGTGAGGAGAAGACAGGGAGAGCAAGAACTCTATTTTCTGGGTTCTAGGAAGAGCAGCTTAGCTGACACCTTGATCTCGGGCTTTTGTACATTTCTGTTGTTTTGAAATGCCCTGTGTTGTGATACTTTGTTAGTATAGCCCTAAGAAACTAAAACGGGTCTACATTGTACAACCACACTGAGAGAAAAGCCAGAGATAAACATCACTGATGATGGTGGGTCTGATGTCTGTAGCCATCGCTGGCAGTTTGTAACTCTCTGCTCCTGTTTAGGTTCCTCTCTCCCTTGGATGCTAAAATGGTTTCTTTTCTCTCATGTCTCTCTGGAATCTTCAACTTGTTCTTTTTCTCAACCCATAGGAAGGTCCATTATGGAACTCCTCAACCTGCAGGGAGGAACCTGCTGTGCTCTTCCTGGCACAGGTCCCCTTGGCCATGCTTTCTGACTTCATCTTGATTCTCCTTTAATCTTGTCCTTCTTGGGCTATAAAAAGAAGGCTCTTTGGAGCAGTTTTTAAGGCTTGACCTATGTGGTTTCTCTGGTGCTGGTCCCCATGGCTTCCCTGGATGCGCAGACTCTTTGGATCAGGGACTAACTCACAGATAACTCATGCTTCCAAGGATCTCCTCCACCTCTAGGTGGATTCACACCCTCCAATTCCTCAATCAAGGATCACTGTCATCTCCTACTGCAGGTGACAAGTAAGCAGAAAGAAGATGTGGTAGTGTTTACCGAGCACACATTTATTTGCCGCCTTCACTCCAGATACAGCCTTACATAGGCAAAGTGACAGCACTGTTAACATTTTATCCATCGATCCACAGACCAAACTAGGACACCAAGTCACAGGGCTTAGGAGCACAGAGCGTCTAATCCAAGCCCGTCTGTTTCCAAAGCCTGGGCTCTCTAACACTGCACGCGGCCTGTCCAAGGCTGAGCTGAACACTCCAGAGGGGGAAAGCAAAAAGAGGTCAGGCTTGACTCTGCTATCTTTAACTCAAATATTTTGGTGTCACATAAACACAAGCACCATCTGCCTGTGGGTGTGCTGTTGGTGGGGTCCACTCTATCTGATGCAAAGTTGAGCCCCGCCAGCTGTCTGACAGACAAAACACCCCACGCAGTGGTTTCCAGCGGCTGTTGTGCACACAGTCGTGGCTTTAGCTTCTCCACAATAATCCTCAGCCTCTAAATTTGCAACACCCCAGGGTATTTCTAGTCACTATAAGGGATTTTGGAAGAGTCTTAAAAATTCTCAAAAACAAATTAGTGTCAGTGTACTTTAAGAAGCAAAGAGGCTCTGCACCAGGTTTTCCAGGGTCACAGAGAAGCAGTATCCTGAAATCCAGCCAGGAGAGGCCATTCCCGTGGGCAGAAGGAGGAGGGCAGGTCTCTCCAGACTCCTTCACTTACATATCTCTTTCTCCCTACAAAACAGAAAAATCAGCACTTCCTCCAGTTACAGTGACGGTAATATTGAGCCTGGTAAACAATGCAAGCGAAAACAAAATAGGATCCAAAGGCTATAAAGATTTCTGAGTGAAAGGAATAAAAAAAAAAAAGTATGGAGTTGGTTTTGTTGGGAGAAAGGGGAGATGACAAGCAAGACTGTGGAGTTCTGGAATGACACTGTGTGCATCTACGCCTCTGTTTCTGCTTCTCTCACTTGTAGTGAACCTAGACAGCACTCTAGTAATAAGCCAGGACCAAGAACAACTAGTGTTAGCTTGTGCTTCTCCTGCATCTCCCTTTGTTCATCATCTGACCAGGAGAGAAAAGCATCCACCTGATGAGTTTCCAAAAGGATTCTGGAGAGCATCTTAAAAAGTCACTTCTGCTAATAAAAACTAGTTGTGATTTTAAGCATAACTTCTTCCCCTCCTAACTAAAAGTCTACACAAATCTGATTCAGAACTGTCTCTACCAGTCACTAGATGTAAATACAGATAGTGGTATTGCTCTCTGAGTCTAGCTTCTCATCTGCAAAGCTATAGACAATGTTGTGTTCTTTGGGTTGGATGAGCATTACAGGAGGTCATTCACAAAATATTCCCTGGGTATGAAATACTTCACAAAGCATTTTGCCTTTGTTCCTCAAACCTTGACCAAGCCCTAGCAATCATTCATTTACCTTTCTGGAGACCGCAATGCGAGATGAAGTTGCAGAGCAGGAAAAAGGAGGGACAGTAAACAAACATGGCTTGTCAGGTTTATGCCAGAGGTGAGTTCTTGAAGGTCTTGTGTAATTCAGGACTGAGTCCTCCTAGGAGCAAATATAAAACGGAGGATGCATCCTAGGGACATATAAATCTGCAAGCATTGTAGAATGATGTGTTCTAATGCTGCTTTTTATTTTTTTAGCATTCGCTCTAATATTTTGCAGAGGGCTCGTTCTTACATTTAATAGCATAATGGCAGCAGTTTTCTGGAGCTTCTTTGTGTTTATCACCTCTTCCATTTCAAACGTATCGATTTTTCTAGTGTGTTTTTCAAAACTGTACAACATCATCACTTAATGCATGTTTGCATTCTTTGTTAAGTTATAACGACTGGGTCTTGAGGTAACAGAAGAACAGCCACAAAAAAAAAAAAAAATCACTCAATGGAAGTTCGGATGCTTGTAAAAAGGACCATGAAAAATACTGACACCAGAAAACCAGATTGACAGCTGAGGTGGCGCCGCCACGTGGCCACAGCTATAGAGCACATTGCACAAGGTGTTCAGGCCTGTAGTTTGCCTGGATATTCTGGTTTAATTGCCATCCCCGATTCTCACTTGGAGAAGTCGCATTACTTGCATTTGTGAACAAAATGAAAATCGGTGTCATGCAAAGCTGTAGCGTTTCAGGGGCATCAAGCAGCTTCTCACGAATTTGTCCGTAGAACTGATAATGTTCTGATGAAGGCAGGGAGAGCCAAGGGAGTGGTCTGCTCAGCAGGATCAGTTCTGTTCTCGCTCCTGCAGCTGCTCTTTCTCTGCCAGGTGAGCTTGTCTGTTCTCGTTCCTGCAGGTGCTCTTTCTCTTCCAAGTGTGCTTGCCTTTACTGTCTCTTTCAGCTCTGGCCAGGCAAGCACCCTCCCTGCCAAAACAGCAGCAAGAATCCCAGCAGATGTGTTTTCAACATGGCCCTCTGTTCTACTCACTAGCAACGCATAACCCCTGATGTTGAGATGTCAGTCCGCGGGAATTTACAGGATAGCTGTGTGCCTTTTCAAAGCTTAAATGAATGGTTTAAAACAATTAGTTACCTCCCTTCTAGTTAAACTGTAGCCTGTCTGACTTGCTTTTTAAAAGCATGGGCTATTTGTGTATGTTTTGAAAGGGCATTTCTAATTATGATAGAATGCTGCCAATCATTTAGTGACTCAAATGACAACAAATCAGGCTGGACCATCGAAGATATTACCAACCTGTGGCTCACTCTCACTCTGTGTCTTTCCTTCCACATTCTGTGAGGAAGGCTGAGAGAGTCTGTGTTGTCTTTTCTCTGGAATGTTTGGCTGCAAGGTTGAAAGCCAAAGCTGACCGGAAGAGCTCTCCCCCTAGTTGCTGTCCTGAAAGCCAAAACTAATGGAAGAGATTATATTTGTTTCCCCAGAGGATGAAGGGAAAGAATCCAGCAACTCCTGAGAGTGACAAGGGGCCCATTACTTAACCCATCTGGTAGAGATGGGTTAAGTATCATGGGCAACTCTGAGCACATTCTCCACAAACCACAGCTTTTTAAGCTTGGGGGAATTCTTCATAAAATGGTCAAAAGTTATTGTGTTAAGCATTTGAAATAGGCAGTCAGACTTTAATGGTCTGACCACCAGACCCGCAAAGGAAGCAGACTTTGTGAAAAGTCATTCTGGTTTGTAGGATTGCTTGGTCTTTGCCTTGCAGGGAGCAGGGACCTCACAGGGACCTTGAGACACAGCTACCAGCCTAGAGTGGGTGGCTGCCACCTACTGCTATGACCTGGCCCTATCTTGAGAAGAGCTGGCATGAGTTGGTCAGAATAGAGGTATTTCTGTGCAGAGCAGTCTCAACAAAATGTGACATGGGAGCAGATAAGACCCACACTGTTAAGAAACCATGAGGACATGAGCCATGAGTACCTTGGTCACATGTAGGACCCTGAAGATCAAAGCTCTTTTCAGAGATTCTGGGCCAGGCACGACTCTGCCCCTGAAAACACTGGCAGTCTAGAAGAAACCCCTATATTTAAGAACCCCTTTCTTGTGAAGTGTCACATGTGGCTAACCCCAGCTAGCCTTCATAAGATGGATAAGGCCCTTATTAGAAAGTTTAGTATATCTGAAGTGGCAAAATGAATTAGCCCTATGCATAAGGCCAAAGGCAAGCACAATTTCTAACTGTCGGGATGTATCAGGAACCTGTGCAGAAGTATCTATCACTAAGAGGATCCAAACTAGATTATTAAAGAATGGGACTGAAAATATTTGATGATTACTCACCCTGAAAACATCTATAGGGGCTCATTAATGGGCAGGTGCCAAGCAAAAATTAGTCATGAGGGAATAGATGATATACCATTCCAGCCTTTCAGAAGCCCCTTGTCTAGTCAGAGTCAAACAAAAATCCAGCAGACCCTACATATCCTAATTTTCAGAAGCAAAATGGTCATAGGAGGGGCCAATTCACTGACTTTTGAGAAACTATTGGGAAGGTCTTTGGTTTTATTTTCAAAGTAATGGAAATTACATATATGTAATTTAAAATATAATATCTATTTAGTTTACAAAATAATGGAAATTTTGCATATAATTTAAAATATAATATGTGTTTATTTTTCAAAATAATAGAAATTATATGTATAATTTAAATATTATCTATAATTTAATATAATACATATTGCTTATTTGCTTTACTTTCAGCATTTTCCTAAGAGTTGTGATATTTAAAGTAAGAGATGACCTACCTCAGGATCCAGCAATACCACTCTTGGGAATATACCCAAGAGATGCCCAATCATACTTCAAAAGCATTTGTGCAACTATGTTCATAGCAGCATTATTTGTAATAGCCAGAACCTGGAAACAACCTAGGTGCCCCTCAATGGAAGAATGGATCAAGAAAGTGTGGAATATATACACATTAGAATACTACTCAGCGGTAAAAAACAATGACATCCTTAAATTTGCATGCAAATGGATGGAAATAGAAAACACTATCCTT
>PVIU01013196.1:0-17295 GCA_004026605.1 Ondatra zibethicus | reverse complement strand
GGCAAACCGTTGGATCAGCTGAGCTATACCCGATCCCTTGATCTTAAAACCGTCACATCTGGAAACAGAAAGTGACAGCTCTTTCTCTTTTCTCTCCTCGTCCTTTCCCCCTTCTCTCTTTGCCCTCCCTGTTCCTCTCTTTTCTCCTTCCTTGCCTCCTTTAAAAACATGCTCACCCCGTCTGTTCCTGGCATCTCAACGCTGGGCTCCTTGCTGTGTTTGTCTAGTGCTCATTGCTGCTGCAATCTACAACAGGGAGGGATTTAAAAACCCTTCAGTGAAAGGGTCTTTCTCTTTGATCTGAAGTAAAAACAGGCACCATGACACGGTGGGCATCATTTAATATGCCCTCCAGCTCTAGCTCTTAAGGCAGAGCAGTTTGGATCAGGGACAGAATGGGATGTGGGTGCATCTGATAAACCATTGTATGCTTTTTGTCAAGTAGAAGGCACCACAAATATTATAGGTGTTGGGAACAAAAGTGGTGAAGGGTTTAGGAGCATTGGGAATATATGATCTGGGCTCAAGGGGATTTTGGTGGCCTGAATGGAGCTTGGGGATGTGAGCAAGACTCTTTTTTAGTGTCCAGTCCTGTTTAAGACTGGTGACCCAACCTCTGCTTGTAGAACTCTTTTTTTTCCCCTTCGAGGCAGGATTTCTCTTTGTAACAGCCCTAGCTGTCCTGGATCTAGCTCTTATAGACCAGACTGGCCTCATACTCATAGATGTCCATCCGCCTCTGCCTCCCAAGTGCTGGGATTAAAGGCGTGCGCCACCACTGCCCAGCTGCTTTTAGAGCATGCAGAAGTGGAGCACATGCTGGCCACTGGGGTCAGAGCTGGTCAATGCCAGATATGGAGAGAGAGAGACCCATGAGGATGTGGGCAGGGCCCAGAGAGTGTCCCCACGTGTACCTTCACCTTTACACTTGTTTGAAAATAGAACTATGAGGCAGATAATGAACTAAAACATGCCACCCCTGATTGAGCTTCAGGTTGCTGTGCATACTCACATCTCTAGTCCCCAGTGTCTCCCAGGGACTTAGACTAGCATTTCCAGCTCCCCGACTTGGCCCTTTTTAGTATGGAGGTTTCTTAGGCCCCTTGTCATGTCTCAGGGCTCTTTCAGAGTGGAGTGCAGTCCCCAGCCAGTGCCTTGGCTGCCCCTATGAGGGGAAACCTCTGAAGTGTGTTGAGAGGAAAGACTAGAGTGGTTTTGACACCCTTCTTGGGGACCATACACAAGTGAGCAGAGTATGAGAGATGCCACTGGACCTCTCAAAGATGAGGATGCTAATGCCCACAGAACAAGGCTCTGAACTTCACCGGGAATCTTTAGCTTAGACTGACTGGGCCTGACCTGGTTGCCCTGGACGCATTCATTGTCCTTTGTTATCTTGATCAAGTCTTGGTGTTCCTGGGTCCATCAAAATGGGGGGACAACAACTGGACACCACCAAGACAATTTCCTGTGAGTTTCCCAGAGACATAGACATGCCCAGAAGAGGGACAGGATTGTTTCCCTAACAGTGTGGTTTGGGGCTTCCCCTGTAGTATGGTAGACTTCTAGTGGAGCAAATATTAGGTTGGTCCACCTTAGTTTCTCAACATTGGATTGGTTCCTGGATATTAAAGAAAATATGGACCAGAGGAGATAAGAACATCAGCTTCACTTTTCCATTACCTCAGTAGAAAGAGCTCACAACCAAATCCCTCCTACCCCAGCTCTTTCTTCCCCCCTTCTTCTTCTGAGCGGGCGAGGGCACCCTTGCACATTTAAACAGTGGTGATAGACAGAACCCTAACCCACGTACTTAGCTAGATCACTGAGCTCAGGCATAGCACCCTAGAGGTACCATGGAGTCACGCTCAACTATGGAAAACTCCATTCTAAACCTCCCACGTTAGAGCACTGCAGTCTGGATGCTTTAGTTTTAAACACAGGGGAAATATGTGGTATGGGTTGAAAGTGCCACAGGTTTCCTTTCTTTTGCACCCACTGTAAATAACAAATGACATCCTGAGGTCTCTTTTTCTTTCACATTTTTTTTTTGCCACAAGTACAACACACACCGCTAAAACAGATGTACATTGCATGTAGCCGTGACAAGAGCTGTGGCGAAGGCAGTCTGAAGTACATTAACAACAGACTTATCTGCAGAGCCGCACCTTATGTAAGATGCATTTTCCTCTAGAGCCAGCTAGCAAAGAATTTGCCTACACAAGTAGATAAGTGGCCCCTGGGCCCTCACAAGGTCTAGTGCCAGCCTTGTGGCAGGGAACTTCTCACCTAAGTAATTGGCATGACAAGGGGATGCTTTCTATTTAGCACAACAGAACCTAACATGCAAATTGGAACCTGATACTCGGTAGTCTGGCTGTTCTAATGTCACCTGTGAGACCTAAGATAATTCCAGTGACATCTTTTGTTTCTTTAGGGGAGAAGAGTGCTTTGTGCTGGTGTTCATTGACAAGCCTGGATAGGTTGTGCTGGTGTCCATTGACAAGCCTGGATAAATACATGAATTGCAAGCAGAGATACATGCTTGGGGTAAGCCAGTCAAAATATCTTTTATAAGACCACCTTTCTCTGCTGTGGGTTAATGCTTTTGTACACTGTAAAGATTTGTCACTCGTATTGGTTTAATAAAATGCTGTAGCTAGTAGCCAGGCAGAAAGTGTAAGTGGAGCAACCAGACTAAGAGAATTCTGGGGAGAGGAAAGGCAGAGATGCAGTCACCAGCCAGACACAGAGGATGCAAGATGAGAATGCCTCACTGATAAAAGGTAACAAGTCACATGGTTAAACATAGACAAGGTTTATGGGTTAATTTTAATTGTAAGAGCTAGTTAATAATAAGCCTGAGCTAATAGGCCAAATAGTTTATAATTAATATAAGCTTCTATGTATTTATTTGGGACTGAAGGGGTGTGGGACTGGGCAGGACAGAAACTTCCATCTATACTTCTCTTTCTTATAGGACTAAATAGTGATGAGAAACAAGGGTGAGGCTGTTGGAATGCCACATTGCCTGTTCCTTCCTCGTGGTCAGAGGCTCACTTATGTTGTACATAAGCCAACAGGACACTCAGAACAGCCTGAAGTGTCATCTGCAGAGTTATGTGGCAGAACATGACGTGATGGTGATATGACATTGTGTCTGGCCTCTCCACCTGACCACAGCTTCCTCTTCTTCATTCCCATACCCAGTGGACCAGCAGTGTTATGGCTGTAGCCTGGGTGTTCTCTCCCCCATATGTATAATCATGCTGTTGTGATGTTGCTGGAGCCTCTTCTCTGACTCCAACTCTGGGCTACTGTCTGTCATCCTCATTTTATTCCCAGTTCCAGATTTCTCAGCATCCTTGGCAGCTCAGCCTTTCTATCATACTCTCTTAGTAGCCTATTGTGCTCAGTCTAGTAAGCATCTTGCTAAAGACATCCTGTCCAGTGTCTCCACTGTTACTCTTCTCTGCTTCTTATCTCAAGCCTCTGGCCTGTTCAGGGGAGTCATGCATTTGGGTCAACATCTAACCCAGACAGATACCTTAGAATTTGAGATATGCTTGTCTCCTGACATGGCCAGGATGGTTCTCCCATCCAAATATTAACCAAGCTTCATCCTGCTTAGCTTAAAGATTGGTGATCATGTGGTATGGCTATAGGTCCACTAGGTTTTTACCTCTAATTTCATACTTCATAGACTCTGACATTCTTTCTCTTGATCTGGACTGATAATCCCTCAGTTTATAGAACTTTCTTCATCTTCCATAGCTGACCTGTCCAAAAGGTGGTCAGCATTTCTGCCTTTAAATTAAAATATTACATTACTTATTTATTTGTATGCCTATCTCTCTGTGTGTACATACAATATGTGTGGAACTCAGAGGATAATTTACGGGAATTGATTCTCTCTCCATCTTGTGGGTCCCAGGAGTTGAAACTCAGGTCATCAGTTTTGGTGGCAGTCACCCTTACCTGGTAAGCCTTCTCATTGGCCCTGACAAAAACACAAAACAAAACAACAAAAACCAAACCAAAACCCCAATCAACAAAACATGTGGAAGGCAAGGAGACCTGTGATAACACTTCAAAACAAGAACAAAGCTGGGTGTGGTGGGGCACACCTTTACTCCCAGCACTCGGGAGGCAGAGGCTGGCAGATCTCTTTGAGTCCAAAGCCAGGCCGTTCTACAGAGTAAGCCTGAGGCCATCCAGAGCTGCATAGTGAGACCCAGTCTCAAAAAGAAAAGCAATGAGAATGAGGGCTGCCAGCCAGACTTGGTCTCCGTGTGTTCCTCAAGGCAGAGACATGAGTCTCGCTCACAAAGCCTCTCATGGTGGCATAAGATTCATTTCTTTCATTGTTTGTGTCTAGCTTTGCTGTGCCAACCCTGTAGCAATACTCACTGTAGACACTGGATGAATGAAGCTGTTTCTGCACCATATTTTGAACAACGGACATCTAATAATGTCAGATTTGCTTGTCTGGCAATTTTAATTTTCAGAATGAACGGGAAGAAAAGAAGGGTTTTTTTTTTTCTCCCCAGAAGACTGCTTTCTACTTACTAATGAAGGAAGACAGATTTTGAGCAAGTCTTGAATTATGTCATAATGAAAACAATTGAAATAATTGTAAACAATTAGAAAGTTGTTCCTTACGGTTTTTACTTTTTCTTTTTTTCAGTGCTGGGGATTGAACTTAGGGCCTCACAGATGCTGGGCCAGTGCTCTACCTGAATGACATCATCAACCCTCCTTATTAAACACAAATCTTAAAGGATGAGAACTACATTGGCAGGGATGATATGCCCCTGACTGAAGGCCTTGCCTGCAATCTTCCTGGTGATCAGTATGAGAACTCCTTTGTCCTATGAAGAGATCCAACAGGGATTTTCCTCTTTGATGGTGGAAAATAAACTCCTTCCATCTCTGGCTCATTTTGGCAAAAAGAGAAGAGGGACTCTTTCCGAGTCCCTGCAAGCAGCAGGGGGGAGAGAGAGATCCTGCAGGCAGCACACCTGCTGTGTTCTCTGTGTGCAGGAGGCTCTCCAGCTGGCTGCAGCCTGGGTTTTCAAGAGAGGCAATTAGGATGCAGGCAGGCTCACTCCGGAGCTTGTCTCACCTCTGTCCCTTCAACTCTGCCTCGGCCCATTCTTGCGTGTGAAAGTTGGGATTGTTCTCCCAGCTACAGAATCCCATTCCTCGTCTGTTTTCTTTTGCCCTCATCCTCACATTTTCTTTGAGTGTCCTTTCATGGGACGCCTTGATCGGCTCCCACGGAAATGCAATTATCAGAAATCAACCTCTCTCACCCAGTTCCGCCCTAAGCAGCTTCTGCCCACTGGTGAATTCCACATTGTACTGAGAAAGTCAGCAACTAATACTAATAACAATAAAATATGTTTGTATTTTAGATGACTTTTTCCACTGGGGACTCCCTGGTGAGAGCCGGCGCTTGGCAGAACGAGGGTGTGTATGAGCTGGAAATAGGGAGCAGGAAGAGACTGGCCGACTGAAGGCTTTTCTTGACAGCTAATTTCCATTTTTTGGTATCAAGGGGTCTGTGCCAATAATTGGCATGCAGATTGTGTCTGATGGGCCTGTTATACAGAATAAAGGAATCTGCTAGTTAGAATAAGCCAACCCCAGGCTGATGGATGGGGCATAAGGAGGTCATTGCAAAAGAGAAATTGTGTGTGTGAGTGTGTGTGTGAGCGTGTGTGTGTGTCCCTGTGTGTCCCACAAGAATTCATGCCGCTCTTCCCCCTCTTTATCCAGCAAACTCTAATCTTTCATATTGCGTTGAGACAAATGTCGCTCCACTTCTTCCCTTCTCTCTGTTTTTCCTTGAAGGAATATTTGATGGAACCTACTCTAGGTTTTAATAAAGTATGGGAGCAAAGGAGAAATTAAAGTGGTGTCATGGTTTGTTAAAAGCTCGGGATCGTCAAGGAAGGGCCCAGGCTACAAATTATCCCCTGGGATTAATTGGTAAAAGGTAGTTCTCCTGTCCATCATACTTAGTCCGGCAGGGGTGGGGTAGCAACAGGGAATGTGTGCTGCTGTCATCCCTGTCTTCTCTGCTTTGTCTAAGTCAGAGCTCTGTTCAGCTGGGGGTTTCCTCCATTCCCACGCAGGGGTTGGTTATGCAGGAATTGTGCTGTCGGCTATTACTTCTTAGGTGAACTCACCAGTGCTAGGTCTCCTTATAAGGAAGATGCTCCCCATTTGGGTACCCACAATGGGCCATGGGTGCTATCAGCTACACCTCCTGGGCTGTGGGAAGCTGAAAGAGACGTCAGTTTGTTTTTTCACAGCTCTGAAAATCAAAATCACGACAAGGTCAGCTTCTCTTGATACAATATCTGTGTTTTAGATAGACTACCCTGTCTGAGTTAAATTTTTAAGACTTATTTTAAAAATTAGGCAGAACCAGGAAGTTTCTACTTGCTTACCCATGGTTCTTTTGCCCGTGTAGCAGCAGATAAAATTAACTCGTTCTTGACTTTGAGATCTGCTGGAACATTGGTTGCTATTGCATTTGGATGGCTTGGGAAACTTTGGGTTGTCCTCCCATACAAAACTTTCCTGCAGAGCCCACACCCCTGCCTGGATGGGTGTGTCTTTCCTGGACACAAAAGAGAAGCATTCATTCATGTCTAATCCCTGAAATCTCCAGAATAGATCTTTCCACACTGGAACAGCTACTTCCTGTCTAGTTCGGCTCTCTCTAAGTATGGAACCTGAGTTCATTTCATTTGTTGAGATGGAGTTTCAAGCTTCTATGGACAGTTTTTGAGGCCTCTTTATACTTTTCTGTTCTGGTACTATGGGTTAGAAATTTTTACAAGCTGTGTGACTCTTAAAAAGACTTTTCAGAGCACCTTAATATTTTTGAAATTTATTTTAATTGATCCATAAAACATAAAATTATGCCTATTAATTGGATACCATGGGACTTTCTGTTACATAAATTCTTTATATCAAAGTTTAACTCAGGTTAAATACTTAAAAAAAAAACCTCTCATAGAAAGGTTTTTGTCTTCTTTCTTTCTTCTTCTTTTTTTTTTTTGAGACAGAGTTTCTCTGTGTATCTTTGGCTGTCCTGGAACTCATTTTGTATTCTAGGCTGGCCTCGAACTCACAGAGATCTGCCTGCCTCTGCTTCCTGGGTGCTGGGATTAAAGACATGTACCAACACCACCTGGCTGCCTTATTCTTTCTTAAGATAAATTCTATTTTGTCACCGAGAACCCCAAACCCTCCTTTCATGTTCTGAACTGAGGACTTTTTGATATAAGTGGTTTCACTTTATGTCTAAAGGGTCTGGGAGTCCCTTTCTGTGTAAGAGGACATCATTTGAGCCCATCAGAGGTCAAAATTGACTTTTTATTTAATTATTTTCATATTTTTGTGATCTGTATCTATATCTACACATGGTCATACATGTGCCATGTTGCAGATGTGGACATTCAGGGGGACAGTTTGTGAGAGTTGTGTCTCTCTTTTCACCTGTGGATCCTGGTAGGTCATGCTTGATGCCAAACACCCAGCTAAGTTTCCAAATTGTGAAAAGGAACTAAAGAAAGGCTTAGAGCTGGGTGTGGTGGGGCTGGGTGTGGTGGGGGCACACCTTTCATCCCAATCCTGGGAAGGCAGAGGCTGGTAGATCTCTGAGTTTGAGGCCAGCCAGGGCTACAGCAAGTTTCAGGACAGCCAAACCTAGGCAGTGAAGGACAGGAAGCTGGTGAAGATGGAATTGAATGAGGGGGCCATGTTCCAGCCCCAGCAAGCAGCAGAATTTGGCAGCTTCAGCCATGTGGTCCTGGCTTTAGAGCTAAGGAGAGAAGAAACTGGTATGGCATTTGCCTCTGTGCCTAAAGAAAGTCTCTGAGGCCAGGCAGGTGTCGGGGTGTCCTAAAGAAAGTCTCTGAGGCCAGGCAGGTGTCAGGGTGCCCCTGAAGCGAGGCCTAGTAGAAAGGTTATTGCCTGAAACTGTAAAGTTGAAGCCTGGGTTACCTTGGAGAACCCAAGATGTTAGAGATGCCAGAACCGTGGGACACCTGCCAAAGAGAGCTGCTAACAGGAAGTGGAACCAGCCCAAGAGAAAGAAGCGTGTTTCAGTCATAATGCTGGAAGGAGTTGGAGATCTGAAGAGTGTTTTGACATCAGACATGGAGATAGAGTTTGGAGTTTGCCTAGCTGGCTATTGGTCTTGTTTTGGTTCTGTATTTTCTTATTATACTCCCTTCCTTACATTTTGGAATGGTAATATATTCTGTGCCATTGTATGTTGGAAGTATGCGATCTGCTTTTTTATTGTGATTTTTTTAGGGGTTTATAGTTAAAGACTGCATGAACTTTAGACTTTAAAACATTGTTGAGACTATGATAGACTATGGGGACTTTTGAAGTTGAGTTAAATGAATTTTTAATTATGATATTGTTACAAGCTTACGGGGGCCAGGGAGTGGAATATGGTAGTTTGAATGTAATTCGCTTCCGTCATCTCATAGGGAGTGGTACTATTAGGAGGTGTGGCTTTGTTGGAGAAAGTGTGTCACTGTGTGGGCATGCTTTGAGGTTTCTAATGCTCAGGATACCACCCAGTGTCTCAGTTGACTTCCTGTTGTCTGCAAGATGTAGGACTCTCAACTACTTCTCCAACACCGTGTTTGCCTGCTTGCCACCATACTCCCTGTCATGATGATAATGAAATCTGAATCTCTGAAACTGTAGTTTGCCACCTCAACTACATGTTTCCCTTTGTAAGAGTTGCCACGGTCATGGTGTCTTTTCACAGCAATAAAAACTTTAATTTTTTTGCCTTCTTAAATTTCAGGGAAAAAAGAGAAGAGATTGCTATGACATCTTAACTCATTTGGGCAGATAGAGCAAAACTCCATAAGCTTGGGTGGTTTATAAACAACAGAAATGTATTTCTCACGGTTCTTGAAGGTAGGGGACCCAAGTTTAGAGCACAGGCATTCTTGGCATACAGTGAGGGCAAGTTCTTGACCAGAGAGAGTGTTTTCTCACTGCATCCCCTCATAGCAGAAGAGGTGAAGGAGCTTCCTTGGTCCTTCACTAAAAGGACACTAATCCTACTCATGGGGTCACCTCCCCAAAGGTCCCAACTCCTCCTACCATCCACTTGGGAGTTAAGATTTCAACCTATGAATTTTGGGAGACATAAGCACCCAGATCAGAGTATATGAGAAATAGGACCACTTATCAATAAGCATGGCTCCCTTCTGAAGCATATTGCAGCAAGGCTGCAGTAGGTATTGCCTTGCCCCGTTTCTTTACAGAGATAGGCTAATATACAAGTAATAGAGGCAACTTTAGATGACCTTTGTATAAGTAAAAATACAGGATGTCCCTTTCTTGGGGCACAACCTATACAGGGTGCCCAGGGCAATGAGAGATGAACAGGAGCCGCCTTCCACCTTCTCACCTGTTGGTGAGGCTGCCATTGCCATACGCCTGCCATTCTGCATTTTCAACATTAGTTTTTAAAATTTCCTTTGCATTAAAAACTTATATAAAAATTACCTTTGTGTCCTCCTGAGGTATATGTTTTTAAGACACAGCATCCTAAGATAGGAGTTTGTTACTGTGTTGGGCATTTGCTTGTTTGGGGAGTGGGGTACCACTGTAGTTATGGCAACAGGAGTTTAATTTAGGCAGTTCAGCAGGTGAGGGGAGACCTGAGAAGACAGACAGTAGATGCAGCAGTCTAGCGGTGTCATTCCTGGAAACACGGGCACCTCAGAATTGAAGAGCAGAAGGAGCATCTGGTGTCAAGGGACAGTCATCTTACAGATATAACACCATGGCCATGAGGGCTGTCTTGGGGTTTCTATTGCTGCAACAAAACACTGTGACCAAAGACACTTGGGGAGAAAAGGGTTTGCTTAGCTACACTTCCACCGCACTGTTCCTCACTGAAGAAAGTCAGGACAGGGACTTAAATAGGCAGGATCCTGATGCAGAGGCTGTGGAGGGGAGCTGGCTGGCTCCTCATGGACTGCTCAGCCTGCTTTCTTATAGAACCCAGGACCACAAGACCAGGGATGACCCCACCCACAATGGGCTGGATCCTCCTCCACCAATAAGAATATGTCCTACAGGTTGTCCTATAGCCCAATCTTAAGGAGGCATTTCTCAGTCAAGGTTCCCTCCTCTCAGGTAACTCTAGTTTGTGTGTCAAGTTGGCATAAGACCAGACAGAAACAAGGGCCGAGCTCAGGATCAGAGCACGGAAAAGCAGAAAAGTCTTTGTTCCCCAGGAGAGATTCTTAAATCTGGGGCCTTGTAAACATTGGCAGCCATTAGAGGCTTCCAAATGTGCAAAGATCAAATATTAATACAAAAATTTGAAAATTAGCCAAAAATTACTCTGAGGTGTTTCTGGCAGCCTCACCCGTGTGGCATCACGTGAGTTCGCTGCAGCTTTGGTCTGAACACACGAGGCATGCACTTTGTGCTGCACGAGCCATCGGGCCACAGTGCCAGTGAATTCCTTCAGGAACCCCTCCGCTCAGACTTGAGAGCTCCATGTGCTGCTAACTGCAGTATTTTCTGTAAGCACAGCATCCTGCTCTTCTGGAAACAGAGTGGCTCAATCATAGAAAGCAAAGATTTTTGATCTTATTCCTATGATCGTTCCTTAGCACGTAAATCTCAAACTAACTTATCCCTGCGTTGGACTCTGTTAGACAAACAGGCAAGTCCATCTCATTAACATGCAGGTTTGCTTCTGTCTTTAATAAATGGTAAATTTACATGTGTAACAAAGAACTGTAAAATAAATTTATTTATGCTTGATTGTCAGTAAATGTTTGATTTGCATACTTCTTTTATGTAACTATATTTCTGGGGCTGTATAAAAAATTGTTTGGTGGGCAAGTGAGATGGCTCAGTAGGTAAAGGCACTTGCTGCCAACATGGATGATCTGAGTTCAATCCCCAGGGTCTACATGGTAGAAGGAAAGAACCTTTATGAGAGCACATATACACACATACACACACATGCTTAATAAATAAAATATAAAAATTATTTGTTAAAAAGGAGTGGCAAGTGGAGAAAGCTTAAGAAATCTTTCTCTGTAGCATCCTTACGTTGGTAAACTAACCCTAGATCATCTTTCTCCCATGTTCTTGTTACTGAATAACAAATGTAGAATTCATTTGAATGTTACTTAAAATTTGTTACTCACTGCTAAATACATCTACTATAATATTTATTCACGACCTAAAAGTCTATTTATGTTAATAAAATGACCATATTATAGTAAATAACTGCATTTATGCTCAACCAACCCTTGAGGGTGACCCTTGGGCTGGTTCATTTGCTGACTTGAACCTGTTGAGTTCAAATTCATAGTTGCCAACTTGAACTTGAATCTGGAAGTACTGGTCAGAGCCAAGAAGCTGAACTGGGGAGGAAGCACTCTGGAATTCAGTGCCAGGGTCTCTGTTGGCATTTCACCGAACTACCTCATTTCCATTTCCTTTTGGCCAGCAGGCCAGTCCACCGAGCTTTCTGATGGGTCTATGGGATATTGTGGTAGTTTAAATGTAACTGACATTCATAATCTCATAGGGAGTGGCATTATTAGGAGGTGTGGCTTTGTTGAAGTGGGTATGGCCTTGTTGGAGGAAATGTGTCCCTGTGAGGGTGGATTTTGAGAATTCCTAGGCTCAGTATATTGCCCAGTATCTCAGTTGACTTCCTGTTGTTTGCAAGATGTATGTCTCTCAGCTTCTACCCAACATCCCATCTGCCTGCATGCTGCCATGCTCCCTGTCATGATGATAAAGGACTGAATCTCTGGAACTATAAGTGAGCCACCTCAATTAAATGTTTTCTTTTATAAGAGTTGCTGTGGTCATGGTGTCTCTTCACAGCAATAGAAACCCTAACTGAGACAGATATAAACATACAATTATAGTATTTGTCCTGGGAACTCCCCTGAGCCTTAACTTCGAGTGCAGTCAAGGATCTCTCCTTTCTCCTGGGTCCTGTTGTGTAAGACCCAGGAGATAAAGAAACAGGAGATTCCTTGAGACAAGACCCATCTTCTCCTTCCCTAGTGGTTTTTCTTTTGGGGTTGGTTTTGTTTGTTGTTGTGGGCTCCAGGGAGGAAACCATGGCAAGTGCCTCTTGCAGATGTGATGGAACCAACATTTGTTACAAAACCATTTAAAAGTCAGGTCATTTTGTGATACAATCAGTTTTTGCTTTGCACAAAGTAGGCTCAAATATTCCGTAAACTGGTGGGAATTGGCTTCCCAACAAACATCGAGTAAACACTTTTGGCTGAATTTTATCTTTCCTTGCACCTTTTGTGTCCTGCAAAGCTCCTTATAGTTTGCTTCACAGCCACTTTCCGCGTTACATTTCATTAGCACAGGGCACAAAAGTTACGAAGCCTGTGTAATTAATTGTCATTATCGTCATGGAAAAGTGTGCACTATGTGCCAGGCACTGAACTAAGAACTTTACAGAAACCAACTCCTTTGAATCCACAGATAATTCTGGGAGCTAACTTGTACTTCAAGCCCTTAGTACCTCAGAATGTGATCTTGTTGAGAAGCAGGGTCTTAGGAGGGGCCATCTGGTTACAGTGAGGTCCTTAGGATGCGGTTGTTGCTCCTGTGTGAATGATGTGCTTATGGAAGAGAAAATGTGAGCACCCTGGGAGGCATACAGGCAGAGGATGTGACACAGGAGAGGGAAGCCACTACCAGCCAAGGGGAACCCCGAGCATCTCCCTCCCTCACAGTCCCCAGAGGGATCCAGCCCAGCCAACACCTTGATCTCAGGCGTCTAACCCCTTCCACCATTAGATGATAAGTGTGGTTGTTTAAGTCACTCCCTTTATGGTGTTTGTTGGGGAAGCCACAGCAAATGGATGTCGTCGGTATACTACTGCTACTGAATGATCTGTTATTCTCATTTTTAGTTGAGGGTTCTGAGGCACAGAGAAGAGAAGCGGCTTGCTGAAGTTTACAAAATTAAGGAGAAGACTGTTTCCCTGGCTCTCTGTGGGGAATGGTGGTGATTCTTCCTTCATGATATCTACAGCATTTGGGAAAGTCAAACAGAATATGCATATCTCCTGTGCTGGTGACCATCCTTCTGTGGGAAAGGAAACTCTGGGCTCAGGCATTTCCTTTACCTAGGCACGTCTGTTCCCCTGGAGGCTTTTATTCACAGTCCGTGGACTTTTGATGGAAATGGATCTGGTATTTGCTTAACTGAGAGTGAGGCCATGTTAACAGCAAATGCCATTTTGCTTGGCCCAGCACCTCTGACGGCCAGAAGGCTGTGGTTAAGATGTTCAGATGTTTCTCGTTGCTTCTGCATTTAACCCCCAGGAGGGTAACAAGACAAAGGCATCTCCGTGTGCGTGCACACATCTTCCGCTTCCTTAGACACACATTAGCGTGGTTCCTTCACTCATACTCGTATTTATAGACAGAAACATAAGCATATCTGGACACATATGCATATATAGTCAAAGTATGCTTTCACCCCAGAATATGCTTAAACTCACTCTCAAGCAACACACCTACCCACTCACGTCCTTACACACAAGTGTGCCTATTCTCACACCCCTTTCCACATGCTTGTGTATGTTCATACACACACAGAAGCCGCACATAGTTGAACAGCTCTCTATCTCATCAGAGCGACAAACTAGTGTTGTCTTAGGTCAAGCTGCCCAATAAACAGATCCTGATATACCATGGGTTTGGAAGTGATCCACTGGAAGGGTGTTTCTAGGGGACACCAGTGACGGAGAAGGACAGCAATAGGCAAGGGGAGAAAAGGTTTGATGTAAACGAAGTCACAGCCTTGCCTGACCTTTGATGTACTTGAGGTCAGATTACCTCACCCATCTCTCTCTCTTCAAGGCAAGGGTGTTTTGGACAGCCCGGGGACACAAACTCCTAAATGCTTCTGTGCATCGCTGTAGCTGGGCAAATGATTCTGAAGCTAGTCATCCTCGGGATACTGCAAGGGGAAACCTCCCAGAAACAAGCACTCCACAGGAGGAGTTGAAGGCTGGCACCCGGACCTGTGGAAGGAGATCTGGATGAGACACAGTATGTATGCATGCATGTGTTCAGAGCAAGGAGCAGAGGGATGGTGCATGGATGCAGGGGAGGAACAGGGTGCATGGATATTGTTCTTGGCTCCTAAGGCTAATTGAGCAGGGTATGGACAGATAGCTCAGTGATGGTAGCTTGACAGACAGAGGCTATTGCCCTTCAGGGGTCTTTGTGTTTCTTTGTCCAGGATATAACATCAGTGGCAACTACACACCTTGTGTGTGTGTGTGTGTGTGTGTGTGTGTGTGTGTGTGTGTTGGGGGAACCCACTGGAAGGATTGTCTATACTCTGGAAGAGGTAGACAAGTTGAGGTTTCAGTTGTCTGGCCACCAACAACCCTGTCCTTTATTCTTATATGCAGACTAGAATTCCAGCCATCAGCAAACTTGTCAGCATCTAGCTGACTGCTGCCGAGGCTGCCTGGACTGGTAATCTGTGCCTCGAGGGAGCACATAGGCACTGGACAGGGTCGTCTCTGCTTTTTGTCAGTCTTTAGCAGATTGGGAGTCAATTGGTATATGCAGCATGTCAAAGTTCTCCAACCCAGGGGGAAGGCACAGGAAGAAACTAGATAATTTCTTAGCGGTCTTCTAATAGGCATTATTTCACCCATTTTGTTGATGAGGAAACTGAGAAAAGTGAGTCGCTCAGTTTCATGGGGGCAGCGGTGGCAGAGGGCTTCTGACTCCTACTTGTGCCCTTAATGGATGGTGATCTGGTTGGCTTTTGTTAACTCAATACAAGCTAGAATCACCTGGGATGAGGGAACCTTAATGAGGAATCAACTCCATCAGACCGACCTGTGGACATGTGTGTGGTGCATTTTCTTGATTGATGATTGATGTGGGAGGGCCCAGATTACTGTGGGCAGTGGTACCCTTGTGCAGGTGGCCCTGGGTTATCTAAGAAAGCAGGCTGAGCCAGCCATGGGAACAAGTCAGTAAGCAGCATTCTTCCATGGTCTCTGCTTCTGTTCCTGCCCTGACATCCCCACTTTAGACTGTGACCTGGGAGTCGTGAGCTGAAGTAGGTCCCTCTCCAAGTTGGTTTTGGTTAGTGTTTTTTCACCGCATCAAAGAAGCAGACCAGGACAGCTGGGTTGTGCCAGGGTTCCGGGACCTCTGGAATGAAGCAGTGACAGGAGCGGGGACGGAGCCTCAAGTGTGGGGTCCCAGCTGGCCAAGCCAGGGAGCACCTGCTGAATCTAGATTATTTCCACAGAAGCAGAAGGTAGCCAGGAGTTGTGTTTCACTGGCCTGGGCTAGTCTGGCAATTTACTGGGAAAAAACATCAGGGAGATTTAAATAAATAAAAACAAAAGAAAAAAAAAACAAAAAGGAAGGATGTATTTCTCATGAACCAGCAATAATTTTCAGGGACAGAACACTTAAAATTCATATTTTAAGGTACTTTATTTGCCAGCACACAGTCACGCTGAAATATAAACCAGGTTTTCATTAGTGAACAGAACACATCTAATTGTCTGAAGCATTGCTGGTTCTAGGGCTGTTCCTAGAAAGACATTGCTTTATCTCTGTCTGAATGGCTAAAAAGGTCACCAGGGTGGGACCCGTGGACAGACAGGGAAGCCCACCCCATGAACGAATTCCAGCTTCAACTCCGGGCTGCAAAACTCACTTGGTTACCCAGACAGTTCCACAACTTCAAAAATTACACCCGGCCTGCAGCGAGGGGAGGAGCTGTTAGCTGAAATGTATTACTTTTCTCTGCTAGAAGTTGTTTACCCATCTGGTGCTGCTTTCAAGCGGGATTGCTTGTGGTCCTTAATGGATATTTGTTAATTTGTTGACAAAGTAGAGGGTCTAAAGTTGCCCTTGGCCTTTTCAGTGTAGTAGCTGAAAACCGATTCCTCAAACCAAAAAACATGGCAATGAGGATTTCCCAGCCTCGAGCCTCTTGAGCTGGGTAGCAGGGAACTGATGATGAATCTAGTGTGCCCCAGGCTTATAGACTTTTGTTTGGGGTTCCTGGTAAGAACTTGGAAATCTGCAGAGTTCAAAGCAAGCATTTTATGAGAAGGTCATGCATTTTAAAAGTGGTTTTCTCTTCAGAACTTTTTGTTTTGAGGTGACTCCTACCTTCTGCCCCTGCATTTTCTTTTCCCTCTGATGCATATGAAAAGTTCTGTGTAAAGTCTTTCTAGTTCCCGAGGACTCAGGCGTATGTCCCGTGACCCCGCAGATTCTCAGCTGTTCTGCATCAGTGTCCAATTGTACAAATAAGTGCTCTCACTTTCCCTTAACGTTATAGAGGCAGTTGTTGGCCGTGTATTTTAGAAGTCCAGGCACTAAGGAAATTGACCTAGTAAGTGGCCGTAAGACAAACTATGAAAAAAACAAAAGGGCTAAAACAGTGCTGGAGAGATGGCTCAGTGGTTAAGAGCTCTGACTGCTCTTCCAGAGGATCTGGGTTTGAATCCCAGCACCCACATGGAAGTTTACTGGACAGTGAGAGCTCATTCACCAGGCATGCACGTGGCACACAGACATACAAATCACCCATATACATAAAATAAATAACAGAATGTATAAAAGGATACAAGAGCTTGTTTATATGTATCAATGACAGAATATAAGTGTATTAAGAGTTGTAATTTAAAGTAAGAGATGACCTACCTCAGGATCCAGCAATACCACTCTTGGGAATATACCCAAGAGATGCCCAATCATACTACAAAAGCATTTGTGCAACTATGTTCATAGCAGCATTATTTGTAATAGCCAGAACCTGGAAACAACCTAGGTGCCCCTCAATGGAAGAATGGATCAAGAAAGTGTGGAATATATACTCATTAGAATACTACTCAGCGGTAAAAAACAATGACATCCTTAAATTTGCATGCAAATGGATGGAAATAGAAAACACTATCCTTAGTGAGATATCCCAAATCCAAAAAGATGATTATGGTATGTACTCACCCATTAGGTAGACCCTAGCCATAAACAAAGAACATTAAGCTTATAGCTCACAAGCCTAGAGAAGCAAAATAGCAAGGTGAACCCAAAGCAAAACATATATAGATCCTCCTGGAAATTGGAAGCAAACAAGATCGCCAGGCAAAAGGTGGAGGCACGGGAATGGGGATAGGGGTGTAGGTAGGGGTGGGGGGTGAAAGGGAGAGAGGGAGGGAGAAGGGAGAAGGGATG